>DWPT01004966.1:0-12672 GCA_018251895.1 Agathymus mariae mariae | reverse complement strand
AGAATGGCAGTTAAACGAGGCGTTGCGTAGGTGACCATACCGTGACAGAGTCAGAGTCGCCATGCCATTGGGGACTTTGTTTGGAGACCATGGTCTATTTATAATAAATATATTATATTAAATTAACTATATTTACCTATAAATAAATAGACCTTATTTACCACATAATATCTGCTTAGTTGTGATGAAAAACAGTAATATAAAAAGAATGATCTTATCGAACGACCGAACTTAAAAAAGGTTCTCAATTTGTTTCTATTTTTTTTTTGTTTACCTCATAGATCCGTCTGTTGTAAAACAACTTGGAAAATTCCTTATTGTTTAAAAGAATATTCTTCCTGTTTGGTATCAGGTAAATTTAAAGAAAAAATACCACCCCTAAGGTTAAAAATAGAATATGAAACCAAGAAATTCGCGATGTTGAAATTGTTGTCGTTTTTTTTTTGTAAAATATGTACCATTTCTCAAAGGCAAATACATGCCAAATTGGAAACAGATCACTCACCACAAATCCATATCCGTTTTTGATAAGAATATCTCGAATCCTGCCAAAACCTTTGAAGAACTTCTCCAAGTCTCGATCTCTCACGCCAAAGGGTAATCCACCGACGTACACGCGAGAACCGACCATTTTAACAGTCTGAAACAATAACTAAGTAATTGTAGGTCTGATAAATGGATTCCCTATCATTTGATGTAATCATGAGTCGCTAATGAATGTTTACCAAATAAAATAAAAATAATTCGATTACAACTGAGAAAACAATGTTACGATTACAAATATAGTATTATTAAAAACAAAAAATTCACTTCTTACGATCAAATTTGGTTGTTCTCGAAAGTACGACGCTCTAGCCGCAAATAACCACAGAATCGTTATAAAAACTTAACTAAACCCACACGTTGCAGCTCGTTACTAACTAAAATATCTTAATTGCCCTCACAATAGATTAGTACCCATTGACGAAATCACGCTTAAAGTCAGTATTGAAATTGATAAATAACAAATAACGTCTAATTCAATAGCGACGCGGGATGATGGCCGACCACCACGTTCCTACAATTAAGTCTGTTATAAATATTAAGATCAAATACAAGTAAATATTTTACATTGATGTAATAATCCTTGGGAATTTAAATTACATTTTTATTATACTTAATAGTAGCAGTGAAATACCGAACGACTGCCTCTATTAAACAATATGGCGGCACCGATGTAGAGAAGCTTTATCGCTTTTGTTACGAAATAGTAAACTCACCTATTTAAACTTGCACTAAAACGATTCACCAAAATAGCGAAATCTTGGTGAAACTTGTTCCGTCTTAATTTTTTTGTATTTGCATAATACAATATATTAGATGTTTAATATATTTAGAAATAAATACACGTGCAACATACGACGTAACGTAACCGGAAATGAATATCTGAATTAATTAAATAATCTATGACAGAAATATCAAACCAAAAACACCATAGTGTTGCCAAAAGTATTTACTATTCAGAATTGTATTAAAGCGAGAAGTAAATTCATCGTGTCGTGACGTGACGGCTTGCGAATTGCCATTGGTAAGATAAATGGCCTAAAATTTGTAAATATTACCATTCTAGTTCAGTAGGTTATTGAAGACTGAAATTGTTACTTGCTTGTTTTTATTTACTTAATGTAAGTAACTGTAAAAATATTACGTAATAAAACGATATTATTTTTTTAAATTAAATGTTTTAAATATTCTTAACTAATAATCACTTATTACCTTTCCGTACACGACCGTCAGATTTTGAGAAAAGCTAATTTAAAAGATTTAAAATTCAAGTTCTTTTTATCCTATAGTTCAGATACAATTAACTAACGATGAAACGTCGACGATTAACGCGTTACGGTTGCCGAGCAGAAACTTTGATTTTAATTTTTTTTAATACACATAAGTATGTGTAAATAATTGTACGATATTGGACGCCTATTTTCAACAGTGACAGCACACATAAACCTATTGATTTGGTGAAGTGATTACGCGAAATTAGATGCTAACTTCGTGGTGTGATGTGGTTTTACGTACTTACGAATTAGGATTACGAACGATGCCTCATCTAAATTATGCAGCTGATGCATACACTGATATGATTTTTATTCATGGCGAATGCCATGGCAACTCAGCTTTCCCTATACAAAAGTACCGTGAGAGATATATGGACATACCCCTTCATGTCCAACCAACGGTAACATTATTACGCAAGCTGTACAAATAATTTAGGTGACATCAACTGGACGAAGCTCAAGGGTCATTCGGCTTTACCTGTGACAAAATTTGTGGGTATAAACAAAAAATATAAAATCTGTAATTTACTTACTTTTTTTGTTATACATTATTTAATTATAATAATACGATGTAAATTGTTTAAAGTCATTTTAAATTTAGTTTATTTATTTTAAATTTATTTTGTTTCATAATACGAATTACTAAGAATTGTTAGTATTGTTTTTCAAAAATAATAGAAGACTAGTCGATCAATTGAGTTTTTGGTGGGGTAATGTCATTGTGATAGGTATAAAAGCACCGAGATTGTGCTCTCTTCCCCCCTGTTTTCGCTCATGAGAATCCTCGTGTTCTAAAACATATACAAGTAGTCGAGAACTTATTTCTCCGTAGAGCTACTAACGCCCACCGGTGCGTTAGGAATGCCGATCTCCATAGGGATGTAGAACTTCTAACCATACAGCAGACACTTCAGGGCTTCTCCAAAACCTTCTTCAAGGCAGTGGAGGAGCACTCAAATCCATTAATTAGGGAAGCAGCGGATTATATCGCTCCTCCACCATCGCTTCACCAAGTCCGGAGGCCGAGGAACGCCCTCCACGATCCCCCCGATAGGCTCACGGCCGATCTGGAATGCCTATTGGCTGCCCAGAAAAAGCCTGAGGATGTAGCTCCCACAGTAGGTGTCAGTCCCTATGACGACACAAGTCCCCTACCGATGACACCTTCAGTGTCACTTCTACATGCGGATGCCCTCTAGGGGGTACCGCTAGCACCCTCCCCTTCCCAGGGGGGGCCGCGTCCGACGACGCTTTTAAGGCCGCAGGGCTAAAAGCAAACCTGGGTGGTGTTTAGTGGGTAGGCTCCTAGGTTTATCGGGAGTCCCACATAACCAGCGCAGCCGGCTGCGTTGGTATGCATTAGCATTCACCACTCCCCTCCCGCGCATCTCCGAAGGGTAGCCCTCTTCCTTTTGTTTGAGCTCAAAAAAAAGCTCTCTCGAACGGTAACATCACTGGAAAAAGTAAGTAAATTGCTTTTTATAATGTTGTTATAATGACAATCGTAGTCTCTCATATGGGTGTTCTCCCGTTTTCTTTTAACATGACACAAGCTTATTAATCTATTGGTTAGGTTAGGTACAGGTAGGCCTTTGTAGATTACACGGATAAAAGGAACCCTGCGAATCATGGTTCCGTCGACATTTCTGACGTTATCTTAAGTTTTATATTTATAAATTTCACAATAGGTAAAGGGGGAACTTCCATTAGTCCTTTCCCTCCCCCTCAATCCCTATTAATATTAGGATTTCTAAATTTGATAGGAAAACAATATGCATTTTCTAGACCTGGAATTTTGGGAGGAGGAATTACTGAACCTTCATTCCTCACTCCCTCCACTCCCACCCCTGTAAGCGAGTACCGGATATCTGAGTTTACCGAGATTTTAAACAGAACTGAGTACAGCTCACTATCTGCAGTGCCGATGTCATCTGGAGATTAAAGCTAAGCTAGCTTCTAAAAAGCTTAGCGTTCTACACAAAACAAAACGGTACTTCACTGCAAATCAACTACTAATGCTTCACCCAGCACAAGTCTGACCTAATATTAAATAAAACTCTCATCTTTAAACATAGGCTCAAAATACCAGCTCCATCCATTTGACGCCATACAAAAACGCGCATTCCAAGTCGTCAACAACTTACAGATCACCATTAAATAATTCCAAAAAATGTGACTACATCTAAGTTAGGAGGTCACTCTAATGGGATCAACTTACAGCACAAATAATTAATAGCACAGGCGATGTGGGTGCCTTCTAAGAATCATAAAAGTGATTTGACATAATTTATGGTTTGAATAAGTCATTTCTTCAGCTAACACTTCATCCGTTATGCTTTAAATTGAAACTGCTGGTCGGAAATTGTATTGAGATTTCCTGCTTTTCATGGTCGATAAAGAGTAGGTAGATAGGATGTCGATGTAATGTAGATTGGATGCTAAGTGATGGCGCTTCATGTTTAAAGTGACGACCTTTAACATGAAGCGCGTTACAAAAATGTGTAAATTGTCTTCTAATAAAAGTGGAACAGGAAATACAGAAAAAATAAAACACTTTAAAAGAACCAGTTTTATTTCCACAACAAAAAACCAACATGATATTATCCCGTCGTCACTGTCAATATGCTTCTTTTCCTTGCTACGAAAAAAATATCTAAATGCACTTTATAGCATGTCCATATCTTCTAATGCATTAAAATTAACGTACAAGAATTAAAAGAATTATGACACACTAGAGGCATCGTCTTATATGAAGTTATAAATTGCCTACTATAATCTCTGCAGTTTTAAAATTCAAGTTGGTTCTCTTAGAAAATTAACAATGGAAAATAAGGAAATTAAACCTTTTTATTGTATATATTGGATTAGCTTTGATGAATCTTCACTGTGTTCCGAAAACAAATTTGCCTAATTTAATGAAAAAAAAAAGTTTTAACTGCAGAGAAATACTTACAATCTACTAATTTACATTCATAAAAATATGTGTCACACTACACAATCATACAAGACTTACTTTTGTCTTCAATTTTAAAATTTTCATTTACATTTTAGTAAGAGATGTGAAATTTATTTTGCCAGTCACTGGTACACCAAATATATTTTATATTGGAGAATAAAATGAGCAAACAATATGATATGAAGTAATTATTACAGATTCTTAATAGAAAAGAACATGTAATAATGGAATCAAATTTTTTCGTCCAATGCCTTAAAACAAGTTCAAGATATGCACCTAGACATTTTTAAAGTCAATGTATGTGCATGTTATACATATGTATATATTTGTAAGGAGCATATTTACATCATGCTAATTAATTGAAATAACATGACGGTAATCAAATCAAATTCAGAAAACTGTGTTAATAAATATAAGTATTAATTTGTCTTTTGTTATTTTTTGCATATCAACATCTTTAAAAAAAAATTGTCAAATAAAAAATATTTGTGCATAACAACAGAAGCAAATTTAACTGAATAATATATAAATTTATAAATTAAAAATTACTTTTTATTTTTTAAAATGTAATTAATTTTTTTAATAAATAACATTTTTTTTAAATATCATACATATATGTAATATATAAAGTGATATATAATATAATTACTAAAGAAAATTTAATGACCATTTAATTTGAAATGAGAATTTTAAATAATACATAGAAAACATATTTTTTTTGTTGGTAAATATAATTGCATACTAGAAACTATTATTTATTTATAGTATGTCAAATTAACAAATTGAAGATAAGGCAATGATGATTAGTTAATTGTAATTCATGAAAATTTATGTTATATAAAATAGTCTAACTACATTCATTATTGATATAGATTTTAACAAAACATCAGTGCATTCATTGATCAGTACAAAAATGGAAGAATACAGAATAATTATCTACTGGTATAAATTATAATTATCTAAATAAAACATTGAAACTATGTCAGTCTTTGTAATATTAATGTATTATGAAATATGTTATAATAAAAACATTGTTGTTACATATTTGAAGTAGATAATATATATGTGTTATAGAAATTCACAATCGGATAATGTGTCTATCAGATTAGGAAATTTATTTAAGCATTCATTACAGGATAATTCAAGTGATTACATCCATTTCAATTTCAAGTTTTAGACATCCAACCTTAAAAGGTGTTACTTCTGAATTTTGGTACATGCTATATTGACACAAATTTTCTTCAACATCTTACATGATAATTATATTTCTAATGATAATATGAGCAGAACCATAATTGGTTAGAACATGTTCTATTGTAATAATCTCACACCAAATTGATATAAAATTTATTAACATGTAAATTAATAATATATGCTTTTTTTTCCTAAATTGTAGTATGTTGAATGATTAAACTTGAAACGAAATGAGCACTCCCACTTATCAACTAGCAAGGTACACCGAAGTCACTCAGACCTTTCAAACAAATCGCACTCTCACCTATTTTAAGTAACCTAACAAAATAATTGTACTAAAATAGGCATGCTTACATACAAACTTGTTATTGTTTGTCATTTTGTTAGTAAGATAATACTAAAACATAGTTTATTTGAACTCAGTTCATCTGATACAGATGATTACACTTCGTATGTGGAACATTTTTATTTGAACTCTTTGCTGTGAGCAATTTAAGATTTATGGTGCCTATTAGAATGGTTTCTATCACGTAGGACCCCTTTGAAAACCCCGGAAAGTGACATTATTATTAAATAATATTGGCAGAGACCAAATGTGTTTTATGACTTAGGACCTTATTGAAATCCCAATAAGTATCATTATTTATTACAAGCACACATTTTATTTGATCCCAAGATATATCCAGAGCATTGAGCATTCTATGGAAAATAGTTGTATTAATTATCAACATATGTGATCTTATAATAAGCACAAAAGTCTTAAAGTTGTATAATAATTTCATAGGGGTTCATGAGTGTTAAAAACAATTCCAAAGTGAAAATACATTAAAAATTATCATCAATAAAATGTAAAAAGTTGATAATTCCTGATAACACTATCATTCGGAACAACTATATCAATGATTTTCAAGAGAACAATCGTTGTTTCATGCTTAATGCATACATCAAAATACACAATGCAATCGTCCACCACGGAAATTACATTATTATTATTATAAAAGTCAATACTTTTTTTGGATATGTTAGTAACAATGTTAAAATAAAATCACTTCTTAATGTTGAGTCAATCATGCAAAAATACAATATAAAAATTATTGCTTAAAGCAATTTTCTCCTCCCACGAAGCTACCGGTGCAGTATTAAGTAAATATATTTTGCACACGTTCAAACTTAGCTATAGTAAGATTCCACACGATCTCCATAAGAACGTCCAACGTCATAATATTGTTCAATATAAAAAATCGACAAAACTAACATTCATACAAGTTTTGTCGACATCACAACTGTTCCGAAGGTCGCCTTCGCTCGGGACGTACCCTTGTTGTAACATTGCAGAAACCTCTGACACGGCCTGACGGCATTGGCACATCGCTAGTCTGCTGGTTATCTTCTCGAGCGTCATTTTATAATAACAAAACTAGGAGCACAACCTTTCCAACAACATCTACGTGCTGCAGGACAAATAAATTCGATTCATCTCAAACGATCCGCATGCCACAAGTAAACTATCGCAATAAACTGTGACACTTGTGACAGTTGACAATTGACATTTGACACCTGTGAAATCCCGTCGAGACGTACCGTTCATACTGTGACAGTACACAATTGACAATTGTTATTAAGCTGGGTCTAATTCACACCGGGGGCGGGCCTCGAACATAGCGCAGTTGTGGAGTGAGGGTCTGAGCGAGCGAGTTAAGCGCATCGCAGCAACGCGGCCGTTCGACCAGCCACGCGGCTAGCAGGAGCGCCACGAGGCAAAGCTGGATGGGTATCGAGGAACGTAAGACGCGCCACACCCATCCCCCGCGTGGACTGTAGTCCGGATCGCCCGCGCCCGTTTTGCTACCCGCTACTGTGACACTGTGCTCACTGTAAACAATAAGTTTTTATTGACATTGACATGTAAAGACAAGTGTGAAGTATGAAGTAATTTGAAAATATATCTGCCTTACAAAAAAATGAATTTATGTAGTTCACTAGGCTTGTTGTGGGTTTCGGATTATAGATTTATAGCTAATGTGAGAACAATATTTTTTTTATACACTACAATTATGTAGTATTTGGTAGTTATTAGTATCA
Organism: Agathymus mariae mariae; assembly: GCA_018251895.1. Lineage (NCBI taxonomy): Eukaryota > Metazoa > Arthropoda > Insecta > Lepidoptera > Hesperiidae > Agathymus > Agathymus mariae. The sequence goes on along the minus strand of DWPT01004966.1, from coordinate 4,623 downwards.
TTTGCTACAAAGCCAAATAAGAACTATGTAACTAGTTTCAGAAACTTACGTATCGTCTTCTATTTTGAGGTCTGGAATACCCTGTTCCACTAGAGCACGGCACGATTCTTGTAGAATCTTCACTTCGTTTTCTGTTTGCTCCATGCGCTGAAAATACACAACTTACAAATATAATAGTGTCCTACAACTTTCATCGATCGATCGTTTGTCGTATCGTTTATATTTTGAAATAGACATTTAAAATGTAAACATTTGTTTAAAAACTTTTACGATGGAACGAACCCGACATACGTTGTTCGATACAAGTTTATCTACCAAATTTTGTATGAAAGAATATGATTATGGAAGTAAGTACAAATAAATAAATACTTTACAAAATAAATTCTGTTTCATCAGTGTGTATTAGATAGTCTGTTGCGCTCGTTCAATCAGCTGTACCGAAGGACACTTTTTTACATAGTTCTAGCAGCAAAACGAGTTTCTTTTTCTATTGGCGTTGGACAACTCACGGGGTAGTACCACGATAAATGCTTTTATTCACGCTCCTACTTATGGTTCACTGGATGTAAGGTTTCAGTAGATAGACATGTTCGACAAATGAAGAATAGAAAGATTCGCGTGTACTTACTCAAACATTATTTGTGTGTAGTTATAAAAACATGTTATTTGTAATATCATCGGTTTATTTATATATTATTTCTGCGTGCTCTCACCTTAGCGATAGCCCGATGAGCCGGTGAGTTGGGTGCAAGTGCCGCTTGCAGCCGACGTGCGAGCTCACGGAGTGCACTCAGACGCCGCGCGCGTCCGCCGGCGCCTTCGCTGTCTCCGTCCGATATACCGGAGTCGGACAGCGAGTCGCACGTCGAACTACCCTGCAATACAATATCTAGGTTTAATATGTTTAAAATGACTACCGCTTATTGTAATAATGTTATGCATTTTAGATACGTTTATTAACCATAAAGGGGCCGCTTTGCGATGTAATTGTGCAAGATTAATAAAATTGTAAAACATACGATTGTAACTTATATTATCGTAGACATTACATTATATTACATTTAACTGTAACGAGTATTCACAGACCTTTTTCTTTTCAACGAGCGACGCAGCCAGCTGCTTGATCTGAGCGGCAACCTCGCTCTGTTCCCCTACGGCGGAACCCTTGTCCCGGAGTGCCTGTAACGTGGCTAGGTCCCCTCGCAACGCACCCTGTAGCTCTCGAAGCGCACTCTCCCATTCCGCCCACGCACATACTGCCTTCTCTAGCGAGAGCAGCTCGTTGGATGTGCTGGAAGAGAAAAGATTTTTATAAAATGATTTTTATTCATTTTTTTCAAGAGTATCTGTTGTAAGGCGTCGTGACAAAAAATAAAATCATAATAATTATTTTGTGATAATTCTATAATAATAAGTAAACAAGTCTGTGAGTTATAAACGAACGAACCGAATTTAATTTTTCTGCTTGAAGTACAATAGTTTTAGATTTTTTTTTTTGTCAAAACTTTTTTTATATATAAGTATTATTCATAAGCATAAGAAACAAAAGCGTATATTAAGATGTCCATTTATGAGATTTTAAGAAAGTGTTGAGAGATCTATTGATAACCTATAAGTATTTATATTTTTAATATGTGTGTGGACTTTAAACGTCACATGTACAAAAAACAAAAGTTGCTAATACCACGTTCGTCAATTAAGTTATCACTCAACCAGCGATGCTTGCAGCGCACGTCATTACTAGCAGGTAATTAGGATGTTCTGACCGTGGCCGTAATCACATAGTTAGCCGAGTAGTACAGGTAATTTCACGTCCCCGTACTTCGTTCGACAAATTACTTCGTGTGACGTAAATTTAAATGGCAATCAGAACTAACGAAATTTTTCCGCCAAGTTAAACGGCGTTTCTGACTTTTTAATCTTGACTTTTATTTTGTTTCTCTAATATGCGACTATCTGTTTCTCACTATTTATTCAATTATTCAGAAATATAATTGGATCTCAAGCAAAAAATAAAATATTTGAGGTTTTCCGCACATGTGTGAGTCGCAGTGGATATTTCAGATAAGTTAGTTGGGCTGCGCTATCTTTTGGTATTTCCATCGTAATAAGGAAAAAAAGAACTTTACTATAGTCTTATAATGTCATAATATATTTAAATACTATTTCCACAGTTTCTTTAGATAACACAACCAACATCGAACCTACTCTATGTCCGAGCGCCCTCCATGAAGCCAAAAACGACGTCCGATGTACAAAAGGCTAATACTACACATACATTAGACACACCGTCCTAACGCAGCACACACATTGTACACCAACCTTTGATGTGCGTCGTCCCAGGCAGCGAGTAGCGCCGACAGTTCGCCGGTGAGCCCGCTGTCGTCGGACTCCGTCTCGCCGAGCGTGCGACGCACCGATACGGTCAACTTCAACATAGATACTTTGCATTCCAGTAAGCGAGAGAGACGCTCCTGGAAAAATGAGGTTTAAAAATTTTGTAGTGTAATATATCAATCACTTTGCTTTACATTCAAGTGATGATTTGTAAAAAACATAATGTTTTATATTAATATGACAGTATTGATAGTAGAATTAATTATAATCAGTCATTACAAATATATGGAAAATACAAGCCTTTTTGTATAATCTGTCTCTAGTCTCACCTTGAGTTCCTCAATTCGTCTATGAAGCTGTGTTCTTGAGTGAGGCTGTGGTGCGCAATCACCAGGCTCGCATATGTCGTCGAGTGTGGCACGGAGTGCTGCCATTTCTCGGCGCAAACGCCGAGCGCCGCCCCGTCGAATCGCCGCTGCGCGTAACGCCGACCATCTCGCCGAGACGGCTAGCGTGGAACAAACTTTACGTTACAAATTATAACAAATGCCCGCATTAAGAAAATTAAAAATTTTAAAAATCCGATAGTCCTTTTACGACTTGCGTGGCTATGAAAAAAATATTTAAAATAAATTTATGTTATGTTCATGTAGATCCAAACCACGGCAACTATTTGAAAAATTCTTTTACCGCTCTGAAGGTACATTATCCCGGATGGACATAGGCTATATATATATTGTGTACATGCGTATATAAATTAGTCAGTCATGTTGAAATTTACTTTGTTCGGTACTATTTAGAGATTAATAATAATTAATAATTACTAACTCATTTCAACTATTTCAATGCAGTAAATTCGTAAAAAAATAACTTGTTATTTACTTATCATGGGCAAGCCAGTGAGTCGTATAAGTATTACATTTTTCTTCAGATGTACGGGTACTTTACGAATTCAAACTAATATTTCATTTTTCACCGAGACGATAAATGTAAATATAACATGTGTCAAGGTTTTATCGATCGTGGTTGCATACTTACATGTCAATAGCAACCTGAGATTGTGAAATATAGCTAGGTAACCTACAAAAAAACCTGTCCAACATCAATGCACAGATATCATGTTGTAGGCGAGTTTGGTCCCTTTCCCCGAGACGGGAGTAACTTGATAACAGTTGAGCATTAACAGTTTCGTTTGCAAATAGACCATGTATATTGTGCACATATGCAGGTAGTTCAGAGAACCAGTAATGGGTGGCGCGGTTAGCGGTTAGCGAGCGGTTGAAAGAAAAAAAGTACATTACAACACTATCGTTATAGCATAATTAAAAATGACCTAGCTGGCTTGCAATAAATGTAACACGAATTAATCATGATCCGGTCTAAATCTAGCGCTGAACCCTGGCAATAAACCAACAGTGTTGATACTAACATACATTAACCCAGTAACACACACTCGGCTTACATACCAATTACATGTATTCTAACGACCGATGGTCGGTATCAAATACATGTAAACAAATGTATATTTTTAACGACACCAAATGCCTCCTAGCACCACCTAACAATGGATAGTGGAAAGTGAAGGGTAAATACTGCATGCACGTTTAGAGAATAATAATATGGTTTATATTATGTCTCGATACAAGTAATTATACTTTCTGGCGGGTTGATATAAATATATCAGGTAGCCATTTTATATGTCAAGACCAGACGCGTTACCAACGCGTTGCCGGCCAAAGGTGGAGGTGAAATCGCTTGTTGTCTGGTATTAATTTATGCTTCTTATTCTTAACCAGTAATCCATTGGCAGTTCGCTCCGGTTAATCTATTGTTGCGTTAACAGTGGTCACGGCTGCGATACCGTGACAATTGTCGCTAGTATTTGGCATGATCGCGTTCAAACGGATATTTTATTTTTTACTGTATACTGATTCTTTACAAAAGCATGTTCATGTAACTACTAAATTCTAAAAGTACATTCATACGTACTTTTACAGCATTATATAATTATGTGGACTACACACTTTTTATTTGTATAACACGAAAACTATACAATTGGCTATAAATAAATAACTCTATAACGTTATCGATCACCAATTTGTCGCGTCGACTCTATATAATGTTATTCGACATGTATGTAGTAAGTAGCATTTATAAAATATCAGCCTTTTCCTTATTCGATATGTCATCGAATCGATGTGTATACGATAGTGTGGCGACACATAAGAAAGTCATGTAGGCAATAAAAAAAGAAAGTGGTCATTTGTGCCTTACGTCAGCCGGTTG
>DWPT01004965.1:0-12673 GCA_018251895.1 Agathymus mariae mariae | reverse complement strand
ATAAATAAGCAACAAAAGAGAATCTCGACACAAAGGTCAATGCTGTAGGATATCTTATGTCGACAATATATTCATAACACAATACATTTTATTAAACATTTAGATGTCACATAAAAGTCACACACACGGTAATAATATTTTAACAGTGGAACTAGGAGTTTTCATGTGTGATACAAGAATAACTTTGCCAGGACTAGTTATTAATTCTAGTAGCTTATTTTCCTGTTATCAAAAGCAAGGGACAAAGGGTCGTTGAGCGCGATCAGACAAACAGTTTAAGATCGATACGTCTTACGTTAGACTTTTAAAATAAGATGTAATCAAGGCTGATAACTAGGTACTTGGTCAGACACAAAAATATTTGTTTTTATTATGGTTTTTCCTCCTTGACGTCCTATGAATTTACAAATCGTGACTAAGTTGTAGAACTTCTAAGTTTATTATCGAAAATGTATCTTTCTATGCAATCTATATTCTACAGTAACATCAGATTTCCTTATTAAGTATCGTGTAAGATTACATACATACATGAATAGAAATTAGCCAAAACATTAATGTTACGCACATTAAAGTTCCTCATATTTTTTTCTGTTATTAATCAACATTGGAAATTTCAGCTATCAACAAATAATCTAATGATCTCACAATGATCCAAGTTAAGCATACCACTATTACTTAAGCATATAATTTGACAGATGTAAACATGTTGCAATTAACATAAACATTCGATTTTCGTTTCGATAGTTTTATAACCCCAAATTATTTTACCTATTCAAAAAATCTATCATCATAAAATAGCCGAATGAAAACAAGATGTTGGTCGAGGCGAAGTGATTCAAACCTGTCTTTCAATTAACGCTGCAATGGATAAAATAAATAAAAGTATCTTATTTGTATGTTATATTAAACATGGACTGACAGACGGACTGAAGAGCGAAGAGAAATGCAAATGGCTCGAGAGTTGGAAGTAAAAAAACTTGATTTATAAGTACAGTTCCCCCTAGTTGCAATATTTAAGAAATAGAGTGAAAGAACATATTAGGTACATGTCTTTTTTTTGGAAAACAATAGTTTTTTTATTATTATTGAAACAGCAAATAACAGTTAATAATGTAAATTTTACTTAGGTAATTAGTTTAGGTAGGTAGGTTAGGTAATTATCATTAGCTGCCCGCTGTACAACACCTTCAACATCTTCAGAACTCAGATAGTCTTGAGCAATTTCCATCATGATTTTTAATTGCACATAGGTTATTGCATTTACGTAGCTTGTTTTAATATAACTTTGGAGGAGGGGTTCCATGAATTTGTCTTTGAGTTTAAGCAATCTCCTCGGCTCTTGGTGCACCTGCGGAATTGCGGACGAGGTTGTGGTGAACAGTCCCCGCTCTTGAAACGAGTGGCCTCTGTGCCGTCCAGTTTAATTCTGAACGCGTGCGTAGTGATAGATGGAACAATCATCAGGGGCTACAATACGGCTTATTACATTTCAAATACAGTTAAAGTTTAAACAGAGTATATATATTTGAACAGAGTTTCCGTTGTCATATAGCAATTAATGTTTTGATAACCTTCGATTGTATTGTCCGCGCTTTGTATGTGTATAAACACGGGTAATACAATAATTATTACAATGCAACAATATTTATCCTGTGATTTGGCATGACGTGTCGAAATGCGTGTACTCTTAATTAACAAAAACATTGACACAGTCCTAATAAGGGACGTTAATGGTTGTAACTTCATGCCAAAATTAGTATCGGCAAGACGAGATTTCAAGCTGAGAGATTTTGAGTCAATAAAAAAATTTGACATAAGTGCGTTAGATGTCCGTACGTAAGATATGAAGTATTTGAATAAGACATCTATAGGTTATTTCAAATTTGTACAGGTTTCAAATGCAGCACAGATGGGTGTAATAATGCTCATTTATTATAATATCATACAGCTTTAACCCAGACTGAGTTCTAAATAACTAAGTGCAGAAATAGAAGTAGATTTTTTTTAATTCATTTATGGAAATTTATATATTTTGATGATAGATGGCATAATGCAGCTAGTTTTTATTATTATTATAAGTAAATGAGTATTTCTTTGTGCAGGACACAGTCACGCAGTCAGTACGATGTAAATGTCAACTAAACACGCTATAGTTCCGGTAGGCGTATTTTTGTGTAAACTGAAGTCGATTAGCTGTAACACATAAATCACGCGTTCCACTTGACTGTAGGTGGGAGGCACCAGACATACGAGCAAGTGAAGGGCGCTTATTAAATATATTTTGTTTAAAACTTTTTTTTATATATTTAAATCTGGCAAACGAAGTAGACAGGCCACCTAATGTGATGACGGCAAGGGATTGTACGAACGGTGAAATAAACGGCGAGTTTATCGAGTTCGATTTTAGTAAGATGATAATACTTCATTAGATGAAGAATCACCATGCGTGAGAAACTTCAGTAAAATTGATTTTAATCTGTGTTATATAAACACCACCATGGTACTGACCTCCAATAGAAAGAACTTAGCGCCATCATTTTGTCTATTGGTGAACAGTAAAACATAGTCGGGAGATTATGCAAGCCCAAACCCAAAGATAAATAATGAATGTACCCTCAAAATTCTTAAACCCTGAACTAAAACCCTATTTCACTTACTTTGGCAGTTATAATGAAAGCGCTTAAATAATTCAGTTATTGGTCAAAGCGGGCTGTGAGACAAGTTGTGGTTTGTTTAGCTGTAGATGCTACTAATGTACACAGAATAGTTGATAGTTCAGTGGATTAAATTGTTTTGTCAGAGATTAGTTTACTCGCGACAATCGATTTGTGAATCGAATCTTATTTGACACAAACTCGTTCTAATCGATTCCTATAACAACAAGCAGTCGTACAACGTACTAGTGGTCTATAGTGATTAGGTCCGAAATAAAGTAACAAGTTTGCTATTGGTATTTAGCCAACAACCTCTCTGGACGTTGACCTTCACTCGGAGACGGTCTTGAAAAAAAGGATGCCAGATAAGGTGTAATAAGGTGTTTTGAAACAAAATATAATAAATAATTGTTTGTAAAATTATACTTACTCACCGGCCCCTTCAGACTTCGTTCAGGTTGAACAATTAATTATATATAGATGATATTTAAAATTGCAAGTTTTTTTTGCCTTGATTAGACATCAGTAGGTTTACTAAATTTTTATATAGCCTATTATCTGCGCTATTACGTGTGCTCACGACATAATAATTTTCATTACGATCAGTCGTTCTTGAGTTACAACGAGACATACAGACAGACAGATAAGATTTTTCGAAATGATTAAATTGATCTCAGATTAAACGAATATTTATCACGTTTTACTTTTAGACATAGGTACATTTTACATTTTAGGGTATGCTTCGCAGTCGAATGAAATTACCAGTTTGCGGGTAGATTGCAGTAGTATTAGAAAAAATAAATGTATAACCAACTGTTCGACCATAACTGTATTTACAAAATACATGAATGATTAAACGATTTTAAATTTTAATTTGCATAGTTTTGGTATGAATTCATCGAGCGTCACCTATCAGGTTGAAGGGTTGGAACGCAGCAATAAGTCATGAGAAGAGGGGTATATTAATACGCCGAAAGCAGCCATGAATACTGTAGTTGGACGAGTGCAGTGCCACTCGCTCGGTACCGCGATCTGCATCTGAGCCTGACTAGTGGACGGGCGCTATGGCAGGCTATTCTTGTGTTTCAACTGTCCTGGTGACTGATGTCTCTCTCCTAGGAACAGATCCTAGGTACATACCATGCGTTGCAATCATTGTTAACATAGGGTTTTCTTGTGAAAACGTTGCTCTTCCGCTTTAATAATACGCTTGAGAAGTAGTTTCATCGTCACTTCATCTATGTTGTCCATCTCTAACAAATACATTTATAAAATGTACTGTTCCTGACTTCAGTGGTAATTCTTTGATCTCACTGGTTTGGTCATTATAATGTAGGTATTATGATTAACCTGGGGATTCGTTATGGATTTTGCCGTAATAATAACCATTATTTATATTTAAACAATTTATTATACACGTAAATTATATATAAAATTTCGTATTGCAATAATCTTACCGCTGAATCAGTTATGAATTTAGTATGTGATCTTATACAACTCTGGTGCTGTTGGGAAAAAAGATGCAGCAAGCAATAGGACTAGCTATATTCAAGGTTGGTAACAATTTCATGGCTACGGTGTTTACAATTAGGCACTAAACAAATAGTTATCCGTCGTCCTGATGGTCATAGCAAATTGAAGTAATATGTTCAACATATTACCTAAAATTATTTTAAACGATCACATTTTAATCAAGTTATTTGATTTGAATCGAGCAGTGTAAACAATATTAACGTGTTCGTTTGTTTCCATTTACTTTTCCATAGCAATCGATGTTTGAGATACAGGACGTTCATTTATTTTATTATTAAAAGTTTCATGACATGTGAATTAAAAAAAAATACACCATTTTTTTTATGTCGTCGTAGTCATAGAAATTATTTATATTTGTACCAGCCATTTATATATTAGCTGAATATATTTTAGAAAAATACAAAAATGGTGAATACCCGTTACACTTAAAAGGACGTAATTATTCATAATTGTCTCACTGCTGACACTTTAGCATTAGTTTTTTTGTAGGAGCAGCTTATTGTCACGGGTGTCTCCTGGTGATTAAGGGGGACTAGAGGTTTCCCAATGCTGATTGTGCGAAAGATTACAGGCTAATCCAAATGTTGAAAGTTCTTATGTCGCCTGAAGGTCATATGTGGCTTAATGATTGATTTCGGACGATAACTTCCCGTACCCACGGACCGACCCCGTGTGCCCTACGAAGTACGTAAATGTGTAAGAAATTTTACCATTAAATATCACCAATCCAACCACCGACTGCATCAATAGTTGCTTAACTCGGCCTATGAGTGCGATAAAAGTCATCGGGCTATGACCACTTCCTAGATTTTCCTAAAAGCCTTAACCTTTTAGAGTAACTTTTTGGTTTAAAGTTATTATACATCATGCCCAGGTTTAGGTTTAAACACGTTAGCTATGTGAATGTGTTACGATGTGCTCACCAAATAGATCCGAGCAAGTCACAAACCATTTTAAAATATGTACGTTACTTTGAATTAGCTTGCATAATTCATATTCAGTTGGGTTACTCTTAAAAATGATTTGAAATTAATTTTCTTTTTAATTCGACATCGGTTTCGGTTCGTACTTGACTTATTGATTTTGAGATTGTATTTTATTTAATTTCCATAGACAATAATTTAGTTTTTAATTAAATTATATCTTGACATAAAAAAAATGTTTGTGGATGGTTTCGGATTTGATCCACGGTTTGAACGTGCGTTTAATTTATAGAGTACCGATTGTACCGAGTTCCCATAAAATTTGATTCGATTTGAGCTGTACTCAATCTTGTCGTCCTCACAGATTCTTCGAGAAGAAATTTTAATACTTAAACCAATTTAATTCCTAAACTATTTTAATGTCCGATTTAACGACTACAAGGATTCCTACTGACATTATAGTTGAATGAATGTTCAGTATTAACATCCGCTACGGTTCACATCCGCGTCATATCCGCTATACATCCGTCTCACATCCGCTCGTAATACGTTTTCCGCATATTACAGTCCTATTGTTATAAGTAATAAGCTCGTGACCCATTTCATTTCTATGCTAATATATTAAGTTTAGTTATAAATAATTATGTTAAAATACAAAATAATTATTTATTAATAGGTTAGAAAATTATAATTTTTAGAAGTTTTCTTAGTGTAAAAAATTGAAGTAGGTCTGTAACTATTATAAGTATCTTACGAACAACATTTATGACATTTCTTAAATCTTTGTACAAATCGTGTAATTAAAATACTTTTTAATATTATAATTCACTTATTTTTTTTTATTCTAATCCTTTCACACACAAACTACCGAAATTAATGTAGTAACGTAAGATGTTAAATCAATATTTAGTTCCGTATGATTTAATGAAGACATTTAGCGTAGCTGCTGTAACAAAGGCTTATAACCACAATTATATCAACCTGTATAATCAGAGGTTTATAGTTTAAAATAAAAGTTCCAGTTAAGTTACGGTACATTGGTGTCAAACAGAACTGTACTTTTTAAAATTAGAAGTTAATTACTTAGTAAAGTTTTTATCAATAAAAAAAATATTGTTCTTTATTATAGGTCAGTCTATTAAATGACTGGGCCATTTAAGACACTCGCTTCGTTTAGCTAAGTCATTGTACAAAAATAAAAAATATAGGCCGATATGATGACATTCAAGGCCGTTAAATAAAAGAAATCCATTTAAGTATCTGGTTCGGTGCAACGCGTATCAGCCTGTAGCCGCCGATACCTAGTCCAGTAATATATTAATTCTCAATCACGATTCCGCAGCTGGTCACGAGCACAAACATTTATTGTTTTTATCTGATCGGCTTTGTTATCCGTGATTTATGGGAGATGAGCGAGCGCCAGTTTCACGGCAAGATGAGCCAGACCGGCTTGAATAATCCATTGTCTAGCAGCTACGTCGACCTTAATAAGGATTAGTAAGGTCAATTTAGATACTAGAAGACAGGGCTGGGTTCATCACCGTGAAAATAAATAATGATTACTTATTTTTCAAATCATTTTCATTCATTTTCATTAAATGCAATATTTTAAATGAATCGCAAAGTAAGATTCTTGATTAAATATTTTCAAACCTCCTTTGACTGTTCATTACGATGTAGGAGATATCCAAAATCTGTGTAGTTAAAGGGTGGAAGTATTTACAAAAAAAATGTTATAAATAAAAATAAATATTTATAAATTACTGTACACTTTTTTCTGTATAACTTCCGAGTAACAATTCGGTCTAATAAGGGTTTTATTGCTTTTCAGTTTATTGTGATCTAACTCCATTTAAGGTAAGTTTCGTTTTTACACAATAATATGCAAAACACTTTTATTTCGCTAAAAATTACAAAAAATATAAAAATGTACATAAATACTATTTAGGTGGAACAAAATTATCTATCTCAGTCGATTATAAAAATTAAGTTGGTAAGTAGCAATTATTTCGCACTCCGTCTACAATACGAGCTAGACTAATCTAGACTATTAATTTTTAATCATTTTTTAAAGGCGGAGGTTTCATTTTCTTGTGGATGTATATTTATTAGATACATATACATATACACGAAAATGACATAACTCCGTTGTTATTATTTTTAATCTAGAATTTTTTAATCAAACAATACATGAAGATCTAAATTAACATAAATTGAGATATACTTGACGAAAGTCATCGTGAATTTATATTTAGGATATATATGTTCGTGTACTGGTCCAAGTTTGACCCCAACCGTTAAATAATAATAAACACTAATGTTTTTCCTTTGTTTATCCTTTATGTCTATGATTTAAGATAGTATGTCAATATTAAATTGATCCATTGTGCATGATAGTATGGACGATATGAAATTGTTTTGCTTCTGTTGTGCTGACCGGCACAATAATAAATATTTTCCTTTCTATTTTTCTTTAAATTTTGTAAATATTATGGGCGGGAATGCGATAAAAGGCGGCGTAGAAAGTATGACCGTTACTCACCCAGCGGCATGACATGTCCGAAGTCGTTGCCGTCTCCCACTCCGGAGCAGTTCCATCGATATCCGCCAAGCTGCACCCGGCATTCTGCATACGCCATCCTGTATTATTGATTTGTTTATTTGAAGTTTTTTATAAACCTTCAGTTAAGGGATATTTTTCACTTCTGTATGGATAACTCTAGGCTTCTTTTCTCATAACTCAAGAGGTTAGGAGCGTATTTCGTGCTGCCCCAGTACGGGTTGGTGGCAGGCGCTAACCGAGAAGGGAGAGAGTATGGGTCATGTCTTCCCCCAAAATCGTAAATTGGAGTTTAATAAATTATTAACTTCTTGCTTAAATCGTTAAATGCTTTCTGATAAGTTTGTTATTCAATATTGTTTAATTTATTTGACTTATTTTAGTGTCACTTATATAACTTGATTCATTACAACTCATAAATGTCCCATTGCTGTGCTGGGGTCACGTACAACGAATAAATGAATGAATAAATAATTTTATATATATATATATATTATTTACTTATTTATTATTTTTGTTTTGTTTTGACTAAGAAGTATAACTTCTTACGTGCGTGCGTACACACCTACGCATTTTTTTATCACTGAAGCAAGTGCTAATTAATTTGTAATACGCTCATAATTTGAAAAATTAGAAGTGCGTGCAGGATTCGAACTCGAGCCTCCGGCGGGAGACCAACGTTACAGCACCTATGCTACCCTGCCTGTATTACATACGCCCGATTATCGATAAATAAATTAAATACATTGATTAATTGTTATTATTATTAGCATAACTCTCCCAAAGACTAACTGCCGCCGTGCCTCGTTGGAGAGGTTAGTTCCTACCCAGAGTGCAAGAGTAATTATGGCGGAGTGCTACCATCGTGGCCTAAATACTACTTTGTATGGACAACAATCGATAAAAGGCTTAACGTCTTCTCCTAAGCACAGAAGCGTTCATCAAGTTTTGCCACTACTGGCTAATAATGGGTAACAATTAATAGTAGTCGATAATAATTAAACACTTGCGATACACGTAAGTCGTTACCATTTGTGAACGATGAGGAATATTTGAGCGAAAGATTAACGACAACCGCGTTTGGTCAGAGTTGTTGACTATGAACGTCTCTCAATTTGAGAGGATATCGGAGGTCAATGGACAACAATAAGTGGTAACTTGCGTTGAACATAATAAAACAGTTACCCGTGTCCTTCTTGGTCTGCAACACGTCTGCGACGTCTGTGACATGTCGGCTGTCACCGCTAACCATTATGTGACTATTATGTTAATTGTCAGTTGTTACTGTAAAATATGGATCATGAGCTGCAGTGGCTAGTTAAAGTCAGTTTATCCATTGTTGGGTACCTGAGCCCATCACCGACTGCAGCGATGGCGGCTGGCGATGACCGACACATCGCGCGCTGCTTGTCAGTCAGACCGGCGACGCGCGCGCACACCAGGTGCGCGCCCAGCGACACGCCACCCGACACGCCAACACTGAAACGATCATACGCATTTTATTTGTGAAAATTATACATTTTTTTAAACTATTAGTGAACATATAAGGAGGCTCAATCAGGACATCGAAGATTTTTTTTTAATTTTGAAAATATAAAATATTGGAACAGGAAAGAAAAATTCATCAATTTATCTATCTTTAAATTTTTACAGAAGATATGGCTCAATACGTTTACATTACGGAACTCTATCCCACGCGATTACTATTCTTACTTGATAGATTTTAACAATTCACTTCCTAAATTCGAAGCTGTGAATATTAGAAGACACGGGTGCACTTGAAACGGACACAGAAAAAACATTTTTTTGTTATTTTTTCAACGTTATACTTAATAGCTGACAAACGAGCAAACGGACCATGGAAAGTTGTCAACACCACGGACGGAAGTCCGTAACAGTAAAGGAAAAATGCTGGCAAAGATGAGAGTGAGAGCCATTACTGGCGCTGTAACCGAAGTACGTAAAACATTTTACGGTTGACGTTAGGAGGGTACCACGGTGAGAAAATAACCCTATCACCACGTATGAGTACCATTGGGCATATACGATTGAACTCGTGTGTTACTTCAACTGTATGGTACGAAGCCAAGCGACTTTTAACAGAAGGGTTCCATCTTCATTCTTTGTGGGTAATAGTTACTTTTAATTAAGAGTTCACATATTGGTAGAAATCTATGCATAAGTACAATGAAATTTTGACTGATCGCATTCTATACATGAAGGATATATGAGAAAAATCATTATAAGGAGTTCTTATTAACGCAAAAGAACCCAAATTAATAGTTGTTATAATTTGTATCTGTTTATCTGTGCGTTTGTGCGCTCAAATCTAAGAAACGGCCTAATCAATTTCATAATGGTTTTTACTAATGTATGTCAATTCAATCCGTCTATATATTTGTAATTCACAGTACGAAAAAGAACCTTATATTAAAACTATGCAGGTGCTATTTTTAACCGTAAGGCGTAGTTTTTTTCAATCGAAGCGAGGGCGGTTTGGTACGTAGTAATAAATACATGTATAATTAGAGTATTTTTCATATTAATAACGTTTAATTAACATTGCTTTACTCAAAATAATATATATTCTTCTAAGACATGTTCTTAGCGTATTTTTGTAACCATGCCCTTCGAAATAGCATTCTCCTAATTTGTGAGTATTTAGAACGCGATAAGACAAATTTGTCTCAGTTATCGAACAGTACTTTTGGGTCTAGTAACGGAAACAGTATACAACATAAGTTAGCACACCAATACTATGTTTACAGAGTCAACAGCGATGCAATTTTTTTGTTAATTAACAACAGTGTATGAGACAGACCGCCTTGGAGTAATATACATTGGTCTTCGGTTACGACATCGAAACGAGCGTTATTAACGTAAAAAACTAACTGAAAAGACAACAAGAAATCCGTGACTACGTATAAACAGTTCGTGCAATAAAATCAATAATAAATAAACGATTACACACTCACACTCCCGCACTAGGACTCTCTGTGTTGCGGGTGGCATGGACATACACACATCCATGACCCGACAATAAACATTTATCTGTCAATTAAATGTCTGCCCGGGCCGGAAATGGAATCCGAGACCGACGCTCGGCTGGCAGGGTATCTACCAACTGGGCAATGGGGTCGTCAACTGAGGGCTCCGTTTAGTATATTCTAATAAAAGTCGTCTGTATCAGTTAAATGTGTCAAGTGCAACAGAGGGACAAGACACAAAACATGCTTCAAACATACAACCTCCGTTTTGAAGTCGGTAAAAAAGGATCGATAATGTCTTAGATAATTTTATTTTCACATAAAGAAAATATGTTTACGTCCATGGATAATCGAACATTGTGGCGTTTTTCAATATACACCAAAAATATTTTTATAACTAACGATAATACAAGCGAAATATTTTAAAAACATTGCACATTCTATTCTAAAAGAAACTAATCAACTAGAGAACCACACCACCAAGTATGAATAATGTCAAGAACGAAGATTAAACTGGGCGGTACAGAGCTCAGCGACCTCTAATAGAAGGTTTTATTGTCTCATCTATTCTTCAGCTTGGAAACGCGTAAGGGAACTTCAGCATTATTTGAAATTTTGATTTGGCCACGGAATCCGGGTACTAAAAAAATTCAATCATTTTGGGGTCCATATGTTCAATGATTTGTACTTATCTGTTATGAAATAATACCATGATGCTGATTTTCAGTGCGGTTCAAGAATATTAGGATGCGTTATATATTATTCCAACGGGCTAGTTTAAATTTAGCAAATATTATAAGCACTCTCATTATTACTCATAGAGCTCGGGACTATTCCCATAACAAGGGGGGGGGGGGCTTAATGCGCAGTCGACTTCATAAACATTTGAGCACATAATGGGGAATCGAAGCAAATGATAATTAACATGTAGTACACAAAATATCTATGAAAAATTGCTGATGTGTTCAGGATCAATCATATATTAATTGACTAATAAATAATTTATGAATTTACACTTACTTCATAGCGAACGTTAACGTTTTAACTCAACCATGTACTCACGATTTTTGTTTTTAATACCGATATTTCAAAATTGATGGATGATACTCACGATGAGACTGGTGGTGGGAAAAATTCTTGACAACTGACTTTTGACAGTCGCTTACAACAAAAGCCTGTCAATTTTATGTCTAGGCCGTGTCAAGTTCTAATATATGTCATATCGATATGGTATTAAAAATAAATCGTGAGCACCCATTACAGTTAAAACGTACAATGAACAATTATAGTAAACCGTGGTGCAGTTTACGATTTGACAAATAGGAATTACGATCACAACGATCGGAATTCTAACAACGGAACTTATTTCACGGCGATGTTGATCGTCACGGCCGTTGCGCAACCATTGTCGACAATACGATGGTACAATGACTGGCGCGAATACGCCATTGTTTGATGGTGCGAGGGAACGGATTAACTTTGGACCGTGTCCAACTAACTTTTATTTAGTAACGATAGCCTTGATAATCCCGACCAACTAACAGTATTAACGACTCCATAGCCCAGTTGATAGTGACCCTGCCTGCTGAGCGAAAGGTCTCGGGTGCAATTCCCGGTCAGGTTAGACATTTATGTGACAGATAAATGTTTGTTCTTCGGTCACGGATGTGTGTATGTCCATGCCACCAGCAACACAACGGATCCTAGTGCAGGAATGTGAGTGTGTAAACGTTTGTTTATTAATTATTTACTTAATTGCACGCGCTGTACATAGTCATAGCTTATACATAATCACGTTATCACGGAGAAACAGAAAGAAAGAAACAGTTATTTGTTATTGTAATAAATGAACATCTTTCTAATTTATAGAATAAAAAATACAGCAATAAAACATGAATTTAATGATGTACATAACATGAATAAATAGTTATTAAATTAATATTAATTTACTTTGCAACAATCCGCAAGCACAATGTATGATGGTATATACTTCTATACATGCATATAACCTCCCTC
>DWPT01004964.1:0-12673 GCA_018251895.1 Agathymus mariae mariae | reverse complement strand
TCAAAAGGCTGATGTGAATAGGGTTTTAAAAAATATTTACCAAAAGTTTATATCATCATCGTACACGGAATATATACCCATCTAAAATTTTATCATTACTCTTACCATAATATCAGTTTGGAGACGTACAAGGATCAATATTTTGAGCGCAATGTAGCCAAACTAGTCGTTGCGGAATGTCTAGCAATATAGTGAATTATATATTAAGATGTACTGGTCTTAGTAAGATCTCATCACAAACGAAGTAAAATATTCTCATCACATGAACAATAAATTAACCTATGTACATAACCATGTTGAATTTATAAAATTAGCATATTTAAAGGTTCACCAGAAAATAATTACATTCAACCAATAACCGTAACTTAAATTTGTCGGCATATATCAAACGACTTTATTTGGTTCGACAATAAAAATGACAAAAATCACAACGAAATAATTAATAATTAACGAAGTAATTTATTATTTTTGTTAACAAATCTGTAAAACTTCACTCGATCGCCTTTCAAATGTAGTTCAATCGTTCATTGTAATTAACATAATGGCATACTTGGCACAAAAAATATTGACCGTATAAGCTCAGAGACAAAACAAAATAATCCATGCCGGAATTATAGATCAGTTCATATATGCAACAACAACACAATGCAACATTGAGCTCCAGCTGCTTGTTTTCATCTTCTCTGACATTGCCGGGATGGGATCGCTGGATAGGGTTACCTGGGTAAAAATTGATTTAAAAAAATATTCATTAGTCCCACCAAGAAAATTCGCAATAACAATTCTGGTGTAACGAATTAGTATTTAATAATTATGTTTAAATATTTTCTACTGCTTATAACCAAGTAGCTCGTGTGAAGTACAGGTATTTAATTTAGGCCGTTTTCATAACATGCATACGACTAATGCGCTCGTGCGTATGAAAACAATTTGCGAATTTTCTTCGTGTCGTGCAATAATATTCGACCACTTGTGAGCCTTGAGTGGTGCTGCCCAAGTTTTAAAACGCACCTCGAATATACCAGGAGTCAGCATTCAACTATGTGATCCATTTAAAGAGCTGCTCGTATCAGTTACGCCATGCGATCCATGGTTAATCGCAATATTAATTCACGTGAAAAGATAAAACACAAAAATATCGGAAGAGGCGAGGTAAAGGCAAAAATATTGGGAGAGGTGCAAGTACGAGATGTTCGAAACAACGTTGTGTCAATAACATTTTACTCGTAAACGTAAAAGCTTTCATATCGGCGATGCCAGAAAACAAACAGATAAAGCTTGATGTGAATGTTTTCACTACATAAACTTCGTCACATAACACTCGACGTAATTGTGCTGAAATTAATATGTATGGTTACTAACTACTGTTCGAATGGGTTCATTATAGTATAACGGGATCGTAAGGGGGACACCATTGTACAATAGGATTGCGTGCAAACGGTTGTCGAAGCGTAGGGGATATAAACAGCGCAAATAAATAAAGTTTATATCTACACTCCACATCACCGGGGAATATCTATATTATTGGTATTTTACTGGTGTTCTTACTACAAGGGGAACTGGTCACATATCCAAACCAATTTTAGGGGAAATGGGGCAGCACCAATCACATAATGACACTCTAGTTCCACACGACCTCGTACAGAAATAAACGAAAACCCGAAAATTGGACTCCGTCGAATCCTAAAATATATTGAATATTGTGCGTTTATATGAATGATATTTGCATATTAATCAATTAATAATCATTTAAACAAATAGTCTTAACAGGAAATTAAAAAACTATAATTTAATTCAACCGACTGTGGGATATATGTACCTACATAGAACAGATAACGTTTCAACTTAATCATATCGAACCTACTTGGCATACCTATTTTCTGAGATATTCGAGTTCAAACCCGTAGAAAAGTAAAGTATACATTTATTTTTCCTTAAAACTTACTGGATCAGAGTTGACAAAGTATATTATTTCATATGCATCTTAAGCTGTATAATTGTTGCATAAATTAGTTCATTGCCACCAGCGCCTGTGCCAACGAAGCGAATAGTGTACTAAGAACCAAAATGTAATATAAATTATCGGCTTTGTTTTTCTATATATATATATATATATATATTGTCTGACAATCACTGAATCAAAAAAAAAATCATTGGTGCCAAGGCACATTGTCATTTCCTGCTGTCGAGCCCATATGCCAAGAACCATATATGGGTACTTTTCTCCACTACGCAAGACCAATATATTGAAATAAAAATTATTTCTCTCCATATAGTTATTTATTACAGCACACATTAAAAATGTTGTTTCTCGAGTGACGTAAGTGAATCTTTGCTAGTACGAGCTGGATTCCTTCTTCTTTGGTTTCATGCGATTGTCGTTACAATTCCCAGCTAACAATTAGAAAGGTCCATAACTCTTTATTTTTAATTCATCTTTGGTTAACATAATGAATTGTTCTAGCCCAAATTTTTGATTACTTTTTATTCATGTACAGGCAATGCCAAAGAAACGGAATGAGGTATATGTGTTTCTAACAACATTGTTTATGAAACGATTTTGGTGATTCTTTTTTTAGAGTCTAAAGGAAGGCTCAGAGAGGGTCCGCTTTAAATATGGTGAAGATGATGATATTCTGGAGGTAATTCAGCCATGTTTAGAGATACATAGTTGTTGTTGATAACATTAATATTGTAAAACTAGTCCATAATAGAAAAAAAAAATAACATCTCAACGGACGACATTCTACGGTCGGCGGAGTCATCCTACCCTACTTCGAAGTATTTGCTGTTGGTACCGGTTACATTGCAATGCCAGTACATAATTGAGGTGATTGTCTGCGATCTCATGACGCCGTGTTGATGATGAAGGCAACAGCACTAGTCATCGGTAGGATTACGTGGATATCACCGAGATTAGCTGACGGAAATAATTTAGCAGCGTCTTGGGCCGACGTGGCGCTTAAAATCAGGCCCGCGATCTGCTTCTCGCTTTAAATAGTAACATTCTGTAATACCGTATTTATTAATTACATATACGGATATTTACACAAAAAATGGAGACAACACACGACCTGATTAATTTGCAACGTGACAATTTGTGTCAAAACCTGTTACCAATTCATTTAAATAAACTATCAGTTGTATACGCTACTTAATTTGCCTGAAGTCATTGCTGCTTTTTTTTAAACTAGCTTAATTTTTTAGTTTTGTTCCTTTGTCTAAAAGTAATTAAATGTTTATCATCAAATAATAAACATTTGTTTAATTTTAAGAAAAATAGATATCAAATATATTATTATTACCTCGATTATGAACGAGATCCAACCACGAGAAAATTCAATGTGATGTAGTGA
This sequence comes from Agathymus mariae mariae, assembly GCA_018251895.1. NCBI lineage: Eukaryota > Metazoa > Arthropoda > Insecta > Lepidoptera > Hesperiidae > Agathymus > Agathymus mariae. The sequence goes on along the minus strand of DWPT01004964.1, from coordinate 9,317 downwards.
TATATTTTTGATCAACTAGATTAAATAAAAAATACTATATTAACTTTATTTTTCTACGGTTTTGAAATTACGACATTTCATGATCAAATATGTTTGTATTGTAATAAATTACTCAGTCGATCGGCAAATGTTTCATCACTGGCCGCCGAAACTAGGTTTTTAAAATGGCGGACTTGTAGTTATGCCAGCTTCCATATAGAAATGTTCGAACTTCTTTCTATGATAATTACAAGAATTACTTATAACTTGCAATAAAATATAAATACACATTTAACAAACATGTCGTTCTAAACATAAAATCGGTAATAAAATTAAAAACGTTATCTGAGCTCAGTAGCCTACATGTCTCTTGAGAAAGTTTTATGTTCAAATATACGAAATTACAATTTGAATAGTCTTAATTTGAATTAATTTCTGATTCGACTCTGATATCTAAAGCTCTGGCTTTGCAAAGTATTTTATTATAGTGATATCGTGAAAACGATATCTCGAAAGGAGTGTACTGTCATTACTAGACACCGATGTTTTTACATGAAATCACAAAGCCCTAACAATACCGTGTCAGTATATATATATAAGATGGTCGTATTAGTCAGATCGATCGATTGGAACTAAATGACGCTAGATGCATATGTATGTAAAGCTTCAGTAAATCGATTGCGGCAGTCGTTGAACCCACGGGATCCTAGTAGAGTATCTCTGTACGAGGGGGGCAGACGAGCGAGACTCACAAGGTGGTGTTCGTGCAGCGGCGGAGGCAGCAGGTGGTGGGGCGGCAGCGCGCCCACCAGCGGCGGCTTCACTTCCAGTAGAGGGAACACGGGCGCGCACACCGCCTGCACCCGGTACATGGTTTGTTTGACTCGACCGACTTGTACCACGCGCTATCGAGCGTTACGTTCCAAATACGAACTGTCCAGTCAAAACGAAACACTCGACCGCCGTTTACAATTAAACGGTTTTTTTTGTCACGTGTTTTATACCAATTGACGGGTGAAAATATAAATTTTTTACATCAATTTATTTTTAGAGTAAGGCAGTCGGTTTTTTAATTTTATTATAACAACAAGTCGGTTACTTTTTGTTCTGCGGTGTGGTAAGCGATGAAAACCATTTATTATGCGTTGATTAACAAAATCATTTTACCGCCTCTATTTGTTTTTATTGGTTTAATAAATACGGGTTAAGATTATGTTCTGTCTTTTGATTCACGTTGTCTCAATAAAGGGTTAAAAATATTCAATATTCGCCTTTACAAATACGTAATTGACAAATATAAAATAAGCAATTTTCGCTGTCATTCTCGATAACAAGTTAGAAAACATATCATTCCATAATAGCAGACGAAACCAATCAAGGAAATCATGACAACCTATTATTTGTGGAGAACGTGGAACACGAACATAGTAGATGCTGCGGGCATTAAACGTACCAAACATGTCTGCGTTATCTAATCCATAGACTCAGTGATGATAAATAACTGGATGAATCGAATTATGCATATTTTATTATGTACATATAGCACTTAACATGTGTTTTTATTAAACCGCTTTCATGTTACTTATTTAATTCTATTTTCATTATTTCATGTGCGTCGAAGTAATTGGGCAAGGAGTCAAAACGATACAACTTAAAATTTTATATATGAGATGTTCTTTATATAAATCAATAAAAAAAAAGTATAGCGTTGAATCACGCCAAATAAATCAGACTCCTATTTCTTTCGACTAATACTTAACTTCTTATAAATTTATGATTTCATGAAACCTAATATTCCTAACCAATAACAGCCTATAACAACCTAGCCATGGTTTCTCTAAATAAATATTTGACATCGGATATTGCCAGTGAAGTAGTGCACATTGTAGTTCTTTCAACTTACGCTCACAGAGAAAATTACACAACAATTAGAAAATCAAACGGAATCGCCGGACATAGTAATAGGACGATAGCTACAGTAACCTAACAATACGTAATACAAACAATACAATCAAGTAAGATAACCTTGTGAAGTTAAATAGGGTAGTGTAACAATAACAGATGGAAATGAAAATGGTAATGTTGTTGCCGAGGCAGGTGACACATTAGTCATTATGATGTTGTTCATGTAAATTAATGTAATGTGTTGTTCTGATTTTTCATTATTCTGATTGGTAACGTATGTATTTATGTAAACTGGTCGCAATATGTGTATAGTGACAGTAATGATATTTACTAGGAATTATCATTTTAGTGTATATAGTACACCGTTTAGTAGTTATTGCACAAATGTTGTATATTGCAGTGTTATTAAGTATATACTTTAACTTCACCATGCAAACCGTAGCGGCACAAATGTGGATTGCATATTTTTATGGTCAGAATATTAACTGGTTTAATTAATAAAATTTAATGTATTTACACACTTAAGTAATATTTAATCTCTTCTTAGCCGACGGACAAATAACTGGGTCGTTCCTTCGCATATATATTTACATTAAATACGACAGGAAATGTGTGTATGTCCATTTTTATGTCGTACAGACAGAGGTTTTACTATTGTAGTACTGTTTACCACGTCACATCATCTTCATATTGAACCAAAGTGACTTTACTTCACACACACACATATTTTCGTGTGTTTAAAATTTACTAAGATAATAATATTTTTATTGTAATTTTCATTAATATTTTATAGACTGTGATAATATCACTATTTACTGACTTACAATTTTATGTGTAGCGCTAAATGTAATAATTTAGCTACTTAACACGCTTTTATTTTTGTTTGACTGTTGCAAGAATATTGTATTGATAATATTTTTTATATTTACTGTGTGTAGGTAATTCTAGTCGAATGGCATTGTAACAACTTACGTCTTGTGCTGGGACTGCGTAGTTGCCTTGGATGGTGTAAGCTTGGCCACCGGCAAGGATCACAGGTCCAGCTACATTTGGTTTCGGTCTGTATGGGATAGTTGCACCTTTTGGTGGGCTCTGCAATATTTAAATAAAGTTGACATATTTATTTTAAACAATAATATCTAGAATTTTATAATACCTCTTTGTTATTGATACTTTTACATGTAATTAATTCAATAATTACTATGTTTATTAATGCAGATACATTGTGTTCTTTGTTTTTGTCAAAGAAAGTAATGTCAGTTAGTTAATTGAGATTAATTAGTTGAGTATTTAACGACTTCCATGATTCATGTATGACGGTAAATTGTGGATCTTTTAGAAACATATACCTAAGATATTAAACTATGATATTAATAAATATAATAAATGTTTAAACAATGCAACAATACCTCTAGCATAACACAGCAAATGTGATAAATGCACTGGGTAATTGCATCACAAGTGCCGCTGATTGTCACAGCTCTTTCAGTTGAGTTCGGCAGCATTTCACTTGCTACCTACAACAGCAAAAAAATATTACATTTATAAATAACCACCAATAAGATAATAAAGTAGAGCAGATTTGTAACAATTATTAGATTGAGTCTAGTTATAACAAAGGAGTGTGATTTTTTATGTTGTAGAAATAATATCTAAACATTCTTTCTGGCCTCTTCTCATTTCCCGGCCGACAACGCATCAGTGATACCTTTGGTCTTGCTGATGTCCATGGGCGACGGTGGCCACTTACCATCAGGTGGCTCGTCTGCTCGTTTTTCAGCTATTACCATAAACAAAAATTAAACTGTAAAGATCAAAATCAGCAGGGCTATATACATCACTGAGTAGGTACACCGGGGGGTTTCTACAATCAGTAGGATGTGCCATGAACACAGATGCAGCTGCTGGTTAATAGATAGATAATTAATGTAACAATAGGATAAATCCTGTTGTGAGGTCACTCACTATCAAACTAAAAATCTACAAGCCAACTAAAGTCTGACATCTCTGATACATAGTGGTAAGGGTCTGTACAAGTCTGGCTAGCCACCACGCTCCTTACATTAACCGTAAAATGTGTTTAGTGTAGTTAAGTTGTAGTGTTGGAAACACATGGTAAACTCACTGCTTCTTTATTGAGCAGCAATCCATCTGACTACGTTCTTGGAGTTTCAGTTGTACATGTCACTCGGTTCGGCATTAGTTTTTCCATGTACAACATTAAAACGAGTAGATATTATTAAGAGTTGGTTTTGCTGTTTCCCCTTGATTTGAATTTCGAATACCTGTATATTGGCACCGGTGACGTCACGGATCTCTTTGATCTTGGAGCCACCTTTGCCGATAAGCGAGCCGCATTGCGAGGCGGGCACGATGAGCCGCAGGGTGATGGGAGCACGCGACCCGCCGCCGCCGCCCTCGTTGAACTGCGAACACCACTGCAAAACGTTCAATTCAACATTTAAATAAACCAGTAACGACGAAGATGTTTAATGTAAATCTTTTTGTGACAATTTTCGTGACATACTAAGTTTTTTGTACTTTTAGAGATTGAGAACAGAGTACAAATGCCTGCATCCATTCTCAAGTCCAAGACGACCTCCCTCGCTCATGAAGCACCCTCCTGAACAACGGGGGAGGAATATCGCCAGGTCTCACTAGTTAGAGTTCGCTGGGCTCTTTGATCCCGCCGGTACGTGTTGGTGATAGTATTTCTTTAAATATAGTACACATATATGAATAGCAATCACTCTCATTCTAGAATAAATCGCGAAATGTTTTGACGTGTTTCGGTTCCGACTCTGGAAATCCAGTCAACCAGTGCTTCTCCCGCTCCATTATGTTGCAGATTTCGATAATTTGCTGTGATCAATATCATTTTCTCAGCTATTGACAATAAAATTATATCAACTCAAGTACTACTAGGTATATTACAGACTCATATATATTTCAGGGCTTGAAAATTTGGATGAGTTACAAATTTACTAATATAACAACAATAATTAAACAACTTAATGATTCATGCATCATTTACTTACAACGATAACAGTCACCCTATATAAACTGAGTGGACAATCAATATTATGAATGCTTAGTTTATTTTTAGGTTAAATATTGCATTAATTGCTATATCATACTGAAAATTTGTTATCTATTGTCCATTTTATGTAAATAATCATTAAAAATCATTCAAAATCAATGCTTTGTGAATGGCCAAGTATCTGCTAAATGAAAAGGAACTCAAATGTTAAAAGAAGATGTGTAAAAAATAGGCTTACCTCTTCAAATTTCTTGCATATGAGGGTGAAAGCTTTGAAAATGGCACTTGTATTGCCAGTGACAGTGACAATGCGCTCAGGACAAGATCCATCAGATATGTTTATTTTAGCTCCAGACTGAAATGATTAACATTTTTGCTATACATGTTTATCAAAAGAAATCATTATTATGCTTTGTTTGGAACAATTTTATGAAATTAAAATTCAATATAATCTGTAATGTAAGAAACCGAAATAAAATAAGTGGTAATAGCAATAAAAACTAGTAAATAATACAAAAAAAACATTTTTACATACCTCTTCTCTAAATCTTTTTACAATTTCTCCTTTTTTTCCTATGATACTGCCCACTTCCTAAAACCAAACAGTAAAAAGTTGTTAATAGGAAATGATATATTTTATACAAACATCGGTGGTGGTGATATATTCATGTCTGGCACTCAATAACAGTCTGAAGTAATTCTTCTTAATATATATAAGTCAATTCAAAATGCACACAAAGACATTTTCAGAGCGAGTGAATAGGATCAGTTTGTTCCTGGCAAGGCCTATCAACTGCGACAGGAGTTATGTGAACAATGCTAGTGCATCTCTGTAGGTGTTGCAGCAATACATCTTGAACCGACACAAATAGCTGGCCACAGTACTATGTGCCTAATACACTGGGTTCAAAGAACTTGGTACTAAAATAAATGAACTGATTTAAGAATAATTGTTCCATTGCAAAATGTTGTAACATGCACATGCATTATACGTCAATAGCAAAGGTGAGATTCAAAACTTTCATTTCAAGAGATGATAAAAATAATAATTTGCATTAATTAACCAAGTCATAGTACATATTATACATATAAAATATATAATAAGCATGTTAAGTTCAAGTTTATTGCTTTAAACAGTTTAGTGTAACGGTAAACATTCTTTATATGCTTTATTAATATACCACAACAAAAACACAGTATCAACTTAAGAAATTTTCATAAAATGATCTGTAAATAACATAATCGCGGAAGCAACATATGTGTAAATAAACAACTGCAGTGTTAAATCCCACATATATTATTTCAATCAGAAAAAGGTATAAATCGACATATTTGATGAACAAGACAAGTGCCAATGGCTGGCAGTATGCCAAATATACTTTGTATTGGATTAAAGCCAATTAAAAGTATCTAGATGCATAGGTAGCTGTGAACATGGATACATATCACATGTCAGCGCATTCTATCTAGCTACATCTTAATGTACTAAATTAGTTTTTTGATTGAGCAATGTGACCAAATCTAAATAGTTTAGCTTCAACTTAACAATTGTTTTTATAGTAATTGTGATTATACAAACTTAGCCTACAAACAAACAAGATTTTGCACCATGAAGCCATATAGGACTTGTGTCCTAACAAGATTAAAATGCCAATGTCATATTAGATTACTATATTCTTAAATCCAGACCTCCTTTACACAACTTTTATAATGTTCAAGAAACCTATGACAGTTGCTAATAGTGTTAATAACTTACTGCTTGCAACTTGACGGTGGTACATAAATACGCAAATTCAAGTGTCCAACAAGCTTCTTGGCTAAAACAATTAAAGGGCAACAAAATCTTTCACATGTTACATAATGAAACATGCTGCATTATTGTTTCCTAATTAAACTGACTGTCAATCCATTAATTAACTATAATTACCATAAACACTGCTATATTTTGATTGTTGGAATGTAGTTTTTTTCATGTATCATAAAGCAGAGTAGGGTATGGTGTAAAAGGATAAATTAATGAAATGTTACACACAAATCAATTAATGGAAAGTTTCATGAAATAAATCAGTCAAAATAATAAATAAATTAAAAATACAGTATTTGCTGCTACAATCATGTATAAGTACATGCTTTTGAGTTACTAAATTATGATCAAAGTACATGAACTACTGAGTTATTTGATAACAAGAGAATTGCAGTGATGGTTAATTGATGTTATAGAAGAAGGTAAAGTGCACACTTCACAAGATAGTTGTTATGAAAAATTTAAGCGAACAGTGCCAATGATCTTTATAAAATAGTGCTCATTTCTTACCTTCCCCTGCATAATCAGTCTGATAGTGAGGGTGACTGTGGAGTCTTCCTCGTGGAGAGGTGGGGCTTTCTCCAGTTCCATGCTGGAGGAGGTGTCCGATGTATCTCGCGGAATTTTGACTGCGTACAGGGCTATGTGTGGGCAGGGAACACTCCACTCAATCTAATGGCTGGGACTCGGGGGCTCTTGGCACGCACTGCAGGCAGGGTAAGCTGGAAACAGGCGCACATCTCAAAAGGATCGTCGAGGTACCGAGCTGTCTAAAGGTACGGGACACGGGCATTCGTTCTCTTTAAGCGCAACTAATTGAATCAAATATTTATTTACAGTGATGTCGGTGGCAAGCGCAACGGAATGAGGGCGGCTAATGAGGATCTAGACTCTATAATAAACTAACTGGTCCCGGGTCCGACCGGATTCTGCGGCCGTAACGCGAACCAACCCGAGTCAGTCCGCGACACCGTTACTTGAACTCGGATACTGGTTCGCGACATAACCTTAGCGACGCCTCATGGCTCGCCGACCGGGTTATCGATCCCGTAAATCCCAAACAAATTTTATCGACACGCATTTTATAGTATTCTTACCTCGTTTGGAAATTCACGAAACAATAATGACATAACAAATCTTATCACTAATATTATCACCCATGTGTATAAAAATCACACTTATCACAATTTACTAAGTCACTTAAAAATAAAAATTATTAAAATCCGACGCAAATGACGCGTCGATGTGAAGCTTGTCGTTGTGAGTGAGTGAGTTGTCATAGACAACTACAGAAGCAAGTGAAGTGAAACAGAGCCAAGTTGACGCGACAGAGCAAAATACTGTCCGAGTAGACAGAGTATAAACAATTGCTTCTCAGTTATTATTGGTTTCTGCTAACATATATTTTTGTTACTCACTTTACGCTTATTAATAAAAATTAATACTTATAAATTTTTTATGAAGTACTCGTTTATGTGAATTATATAAATATTTTATATAAATATCATCTTTAAATCCATATTCACAAAATAAAAATATTTATGAGTTTTCAAAATACAGACGCAATATAATACAAGCGGTTATTACAAATGCGGTATCTACTAATTTAGTTTTAAATAAGGAGTTAAGCGCCTCGGGGTGGAACAAATGAAAAAGTAAAAGATCGTAAACGAAAATTTACTTGCTTAAAGCCTACGTAGTTATTTATTTACGTAGATACAGAATATTTGGTATTTTTTATAATGGAAACGTAGTCTCTAGAACCTAAGAATACTAGATTATATCTATCCACGGTCGCCAACGTTAGTTTCATTAATTTCTTCACAAGTGTTCATACGAGCGTATAAAAATTAAATAATGAGACAAGTGTCAAAATGCAATGTAAAGTAGACTATGTTATGTAAATATTGATTTAACGACGAAAACCGAGATAATGAACTTCAAAGATTTAAAAGTTAAAATTGTAATTGCGCTTGCATTTTTTTATTTTAAGAATAAAATGTTGGCTTATAAATTATACATCTTTTTATAGTTTAGATTAATAAAAAAATACAAGTGCATAACATACTTTTAAAATGATAGGTATTTTCCACTTAATACGTTAATGTATTTCAGATATAATGTGATGTAAGACGGTTACCAATAATTTTATAGTACAAAATTTTATTGTCGTATTATAAAAAATAATTGCATTATAAACTAAGAGAATAAGGATTATAAAAAAATACTTCTAAGCTCTATTCAGTTATTAAAAGAATAAATGTACGTACTTTATCATATTATTTTTTATATTCTTTTTCACGAGATTACATTTGTCTGGAACCAGAAAGACCTAGGTAAAGAAGGAGTTTAACATCACCCACCTTAAGTTCAGCAATAGCTTTTCCTTTCGAGTAAAGTAGCTCATAATAACAAAAATAACAATTTCAAATTTTATATTTGTAGAAGCTTAGACAAAGTCATTTTTTCTGCATTTAAAGCTATCAATTTGTTTCTTTTGAAGACTGGTCAACGCATCAATTTAGTCTTGTGGGTTATATAGCCTTTTCATAAGATCATATTCGGTGATAGATACACCTTACCAATCTG
>DWPT01004963.1:0-12673 GCA_018251895.1 Agathymus mariae mariae | reverse complement strand
CATCCGTGATACATTTGGTCTTGCTGATGTCCATGAGCGACGGTGACCACTTAATATCAGGTGGCTCGTCTGCTCGTTTTTCGGCTATTAACATAAAAAAAAAAAACTGTACTCTAACCTATTTTTATTCGTGAATAACTAAAATGTACTATGTTATATTATTTCAGTTTGGGTTTATTTCAACCCAATTAAATTACTAAAGGCCCGAAGGCCGTTCAGTTTTTTATTTCCGTCAGCAAATTATAATAACTGGGTCTGATTGCATTACGTTCTTTTCAAAGCAGTGAAATACTCGTACTTATAATATTTACCCACTAGCTATCACCAACAGTCATGTATGCTACACAATTTCGTATTTTTTTTTTTCATATATAAATAAACAATAATTCATGAATAAAAAAATTAATATAAGAATACGTAATCCCACTAGGGTTATCTGATTATTAATATCAAAGACCCAAGAACAAATTTAAGTATCCACCTGAGCCTTCAAACATTGTTCACCTTCCATACGACTCAAATAGCTACAAGTGTGCACACTTTACCTATTTTAGGTCGCAATAAGTATTGCCACAGAGTTTTTTTTGTGGATTCACTAAGACACTGTTGTAGTTTACATTACATCAGGGAACCGAGTAAGCTATCTATATTTTAAAATTCATAAGATTTTCTATATGTACAAAGTATTATTTTGATTGTCAACTGCAGGAACCATCCAGGAGCGCATTTGAATATGAAACGGTGAATCTGCGATAAAGAATCGATTCATAAATAACGTTCTCTGAATGTAATGAGCTTCTGAAAATGCATTAGATATTCTCATTCAAGTTATTTAGATTTGAGTTGCTAATAAGTATACATTACCTATGTACATATTTAGTGTCTCAGGTAATATGGTTTGTGTAGGTAAGATTATAACGGCTAGAAGAACGTTTTGTTAAACTAGTTTACGTAGGGTAATAGCACACCACACCTGCTAATTATCGAGCAATATTGTTTTTAGGTAAGATGGATGAGTGTCCTACAGTCGGTCTTTTATTCAATAAGGCAAATCCACTTCTTCGTAAATATTTTCGATTAATAAATCTTAGACTTTCTCTAGAGGTCACTGAATAGATGCCACACATATAAGACTCGTCTTGTGTGGATAATATTATAATCTTCTTAGGTTTTTGAATAGAGTCTGGTACACAACACAAGCATAACCTCAAAGACGATGAAGCTCGGCTGTTATTCACATATGGCTAAGCTTATTTCAGTGTAATATATTATTCACAGCAAGGTTACGTTTAATGCTCTTAGCACTAGCAAGTGTTATGTTATAATAGTTTCATAGATTGTTTCGGTGAGCGTTGGGTAAGATTACGTGTGAAAACATAACGAGGTGAGAAGAGAGATATTTTTAATCCTCATTGAAAGGTAATACGGTAATGGATGCTTCTGTTCAATATTTCTCTATTATAAGGCGATCTTGTCGTATCTTGAAATATTGCAAAAATGAGTTACATACATCATTTGAATCAAAAAAAAAACAAAGCATCGGATGATCTCGCCTAATTATTCTTATAGGATGATTTCAACTTAAATTTTTTGTGAATATCTCGAAACTAACACGAAAAAATTTATAAATCAACGCAAAATTTAATATTTTAATAGATACAACAAAATTGTTGCCCACACTTATAGAAAAAATATTACCCAGCTGAGTTTCATTATTTGTTCATAACTTCATTACATCTCTCGAATAAATACGTTTTCAAACATACAGCATTTTGTTTTAACTCACACAATCAAATAGCACAATAAAAAATATTAAACTATCTAGTCGACATCAGTTTGTCAAAATTTGTACAAATTAGTGATAGCCAATACATTTATCTTTTAAGATCAGCATATTCGCTGTTAATAATTTAAAAACTCATTGATGTATCTGGTAATAATACTGATCTTAGAACGATTCAATCAATTGCTAAAAGAAGGTTTTAGTATAAAACTCTTTTGCTACAAAAACGATGTTTCCAAATCTTGTACACAATTTTTTAATTGTGTTTTTGGCTCTGGTGTATAGTTGCATTTTTCAACATACGGCAAGATTGCTTCCGGCGTCGCATGTTAAAAGTTTTTTTTTTTTGTTCAAGCGGCTTTCGTTTAGATTTACAAGGTTAACGGCAACAGTTTACTGGGGTTTTAGGTGAGGCTACCTATCTACCTAAGTGTTTTGACTACCCATCTCTCTTGAGCACCTCTCGCACCTTTATAAGCAAAGGAGATGTCTCAGAGAGAGAGAGAGAGATTTCTCAGAGGAAAACAGTCGTTGAATATTTTTTTTTTTTCAATATTTTTCTGTGAATCAATTTATTTTTCTCTAAATTATGCTAGACTGTATAAAGGCTTGCCCAAAATAAAACATCTCTAATGCTTAGTTTTCTTTTTCAGGTATGTTTCCAGAGACTTATAATCTACTCCAAGGTCACAGCTATGTCGGAGCAAAAAAAAATAGGTTCATTGATAATAAATTAATACTGTAATAGTTGCCGCATATACATTATACAAAAAATTGCAAATACCCTCGCTTCGCTTCAAAAAACTATCTCAGGGTTAGAAAAAGCTCCTGCACTGTTGTAGGACTAGGTTTTTCTCGTCATGTTAATTAGAAATACATCTATACATTTGTAGCTTTTCTATTTATAGACCAATTGCAACGAAACGAACTTTAAATATTAACTGACGCTTACATGAATGAAAACCGTAATAATATCGGATAAGCCGTTTCTGAGATTAGCACGAATAAACGCACAGACAAATAGACAAAAATTCTAAAAACTATTGTTCTGGGATATATTGCGTTACTATTATTATTATTATTATTGCCCGTTCTTTCTCATATATCCTTAATGTACAGAAAGCGATCAGATAGAATTTTATCATTATGTATAGATTATTCGACTTAAAATCACCCTCATCCGCCCATATAGATTCCTGTATTTAATGTTGCATTGACATACATAAACAAAACTTCACAAACATTTATCTATCAGACACTGCCCTACTGTAAATTGAGCCCGGGACCCGTAGCTCGATTGATATCGGGTCGCTGTTACTGGGTTATGGGAACTTCAAAGTGATTTGGTTTTGCAGATATGATTTAACACTTTGATCTTCGTTGTTTTTGAGGACAATTACTTGTGCATTTCATGCTTCCGGTAACACAATTTGGAAAGTAATTACTTTTCGCTTTAACTGTAATTTAATAAACCGAGTTAAACAGAATATTAATATATCAAGCGCGGGACGCGTTTCTGGAATAATGCCTTAGTTAAGGTGAGCCAACAGATTTCCAGAGTGAACAAATTGTCGTCTTTTTGAATTGTCGCCGTGCTTACATCACATAATTCGGCTTATCGCTTTCGATTGACCGAGCTATCATACCAGGAGCACTTGTATATTTCGCAATTGTATATTCATTATATAACATATTACCTACAGACATTTATAATAATTACAACGAATCACTGTCCCATAGTTCGAATCAGATCTCTTTTGGTGAGAAGACGTCATTTCCCACAAGACATGTGTATATTAACAGACTTGATACGCCTTTGAGTACTTTATGGATAACCCAAGTTACCGCACGATGTCTTCTTCCCTCTACCATGAGATAAGCACATGAAATTAAGGTGAGTGCAGAATTCAAACTCAAGTTCACCATACGAGATACGTTGAAACCACTGAGCTATAGTTTAACTACAGTAAATCTGTCCTCATAGTAGACCCTAAAACTCAGGTTCGGTTCAAAAAGACAATAACACCTTGGCTCGACTTAATTACATGCGTAACTGCGCAATATCTTAGACATAAATGCCTATTTACTCCGGCGCAAGAATAAATTGTTGCTAATGAAGATGCGTAATTTTATCGTGTGTTAGTAGCCACGGTGAAGATGACGCCATTATCACTGAAATGTTTATATATTGAAGAGTTATTGACAGACAACCTTCACTCTACCGTGATGCCTCTTTAAAACTTTTTGAGTCACGAGCAAAAATTCAACAGGACAAAAAAACAAGCAGATGAGACACGTGTAGTTAAGTGGTCAACTCTGCGCAGGGATTTCTATAATATCGAAGGTACAATCGGTACATTGCCGGCCAAGCTGGAAACTAAAAACGGTGGTTAATGATTCTTTCGAATATTCTAACCTTAATTCGTTTTTGAGCAGCCTTTGGGATTACTAATGTTAGTGGCGGTAATAACTTACTATTTGATGGGCCTTCTTTTCATTTATTTGCTATTGATATACTAAATTTTTTTAAAGTGATATGACTCCGCAAAAAGTCGTTCCAATATGAATCGGACCATCTTAAGATATGGAATACATCAAAATGGTTTTAGTTAAGATGTATCACAGAAGAATTGAGCATGAATGGCAAGTATTTCAGTTAGACTAATTAATAGTTTTATGTACGGCACATAAGTCGACAATGGAGACGTTAACAAATCCGACGCTGCCTCTACGACTGTAAATCCGGCCTTTAATTTAATGAGCTATAAAACTCAGGCTCGTTCGAAGACAAAAGCACGCTGAGGGAAGGCTCGTCTTCATTAGGCGATGTAACGGCCATAATATATCTCTACGGCAAAAGGATCTTGTTTAGGCATGCGTGATGTTGAATAGTTATACAAATTGTGGTTCACAAATTACTCATTAATTTTGTAAACGACCTAAAATGGAAACTGAACCATCATAAAATTTTCTCCTATATTATTTGATACTTTGTCTTATATACATGAGACTACTCTTGCAGTGTGTAAACTAATCAAAGTATCAACTTTTTTCAAATAGGCACATAAAACTTTTGTATCATACGATCGATCACTACACGTTACTATAACTTAGCACCTCATGTCATCATTACCACCAACCACCGAGCCAATTGAAACACTTTCTTGTTAATTGATAAAAAATAATTGTTGCTCACTGACGAAAAATTATTTTTCGGAGTAATAGTGATGAAAATTGTACTTCTCCATTCATTTTTTAAAAACAACATATTTTTATATATTTTTTTTAATTCATATTATGTTCACCTTGTAACAATTTGTTACCTACAAACTCAGTTTAAATCACTTATATTTATATGTTGAGATGTAATTGAGCGAGTCACAGATCATATAGGTTTTAAAAACATACATATTTCACTACTTCAAAATAGTATTCAAAACTCATGTAACTTAAAATAATAATATTTTATTATTAAAATGTGTTTTCACGCGTTGTTTAATGTTTTGGATGGATGAAAAGAAAATGCAAAATTTTGGCAATTGATCTGGCATATACTGGATATACATATACAGGATATTTGTCTGTGTGTTCATTTATTACATCAGATTTTTTGAAACCGAATATATTTCCATAGTTAAAATGTGGTAAATAAACGAGTTAAAACTTCACTTCTTACGCTACAGTTTGCTTTCAACTGATATACCCAAGCTTCGTTAAAATATATTGTCCCCGTTCAAATTACCTCTATAAGGTACCTGATCACGGTAGTACTCACATTTATTATTATCTGATTTTCATCATAAGACTCCACAGAACATTTTGTAAATTACTGGAATTTGAAAGTAATTACTTGCAACGTTTTTGATAGATATTCTCCAGGCATATTTTATGGTAAATTGAAATTAACTCGCTTTATTAACATAATTGTAACGAATGGCCTATTAAGCTTAGAACTTTAAAGGGCATAGATTATTGTGTAATCAATGTCTCGAACATCCTAGCTCAGACGTATAACAAGGAATCGTTAATATTTATTTCTCAAAGTAAAGTAATCAAAGTTGCGTTGAACACTTATCGAGTAATATTTTGTCTCCCGTTGTAATTAAAGGATTTTCTTGTACGCTCAATAAGGTTCTGTTTCCTGTAAAATATATGTGTCAAATTTGTAACCACGGATCCTCTTATTAGACAAGACATGAATGAATTCCTTTAAGTTTTCACATGAGGTGTACTCGTACGTAATCCTACTCCCAGAGTAACTGATATTACTTTTCGATAAAGTATTGAAAATAAAATACCATTTGCATTCAAAGACCTTCCGTCACTGATTAATCACATTGGAATCTCAATATGAAACTGCAACCGCAACGCAAACAAAACGAATGAACTGTCGATAAGAACATTTGCGACGTGAAATCTGATTTGAAAAGTCCATTAGGGAAAACAAATTGACCACCATTTTGCATTAGCAGTAAATAAAAGGCGCACCTTCGTTAATTTATCGCGCTGACCACACACGACACTCCAATTAAATTAACTATGATGAATGGAAAAATTGTCTGAGCAAGTCATCAATCATCGGAGTTAGTTGCCAACTATTAAGCTTTAAGCCCACGACACGATACCGATGCGATATAACATTGCTTTAAAGTTTTATAAGCTCGCTGAGAAAAATGAATTATGCGAGATTGTTTTTGTTATAATTAGGTTTCGAAGTATTTGTGGTGCATTTAATTTATTTACTCAAAATCCGCAAAAAAAAATTTATTTAAGTCAGCAAAATCCTACAGTAGACGAACTGAACCCTGTACAATTAGGATTAAAGAATTTGAACTAAAATTTCGATGACAAAGTATCGGCTTGATATTTGCAATATAAATTTAAAATTAGCATTTACGTCAACATTTACTTAATTACTGTTCAATCCAAAAAAATAAGTTGTTACTGTTTGAGAAGGTGAAATAAAACATTATAATACAATACCTTATGTTACCATATTCATTGTATTACATTATCATAAAAATTCAAAAATCAAGCCAAGTTTGTACGTAGATATTTTATTCAACAGAGTTGTTGATTATATTGTATCAGATTCTATTTATTAATTTGATGTATTTTTATAATTATAAAGCTAGTAATTGCGTAAGCATTGAACATACTCTTTTTATAGAAGAATAATCCTTATTAATTGAATTCAAGATGCCCACCAATATGGTTACTATCAGTAAAACAATTTAAATTACCACGGTAGACATGGCCGTTGTGCATATTCTTGTGCATTTTATACAGTATTGAGCTTCTTTGAATATGTCGTCGATTATAAACGTTACATCTCTTGCTAACGTTGAGGGTGGCATTGTAAAAGCATTTTAATCATCTTCGTTGACACGACCGAATTAGAGGAATTCATTATAGAGAGCTGGATTTGACGAACCAATTTGAATATTGCTTGATGATCCCTACCTTTCCTTAATGGTAGTATTGTTAAAGTATTATTCTTATCATTAGATTTGACGTCCTTGATTGATTGGAATTGCGATTTGCTGAGTTGTTATAGAAATAATCTATTGATTTGTCTTATTTATAATTATTTAAACTAGTCAATTCGAACAAAGAATCGGCAGTTTCAAAAGAATTGTATTTGTACTCTTTTTCTTTTCTGTTATATTATTTCTAAATAGAAGTCTATTTAGAATTCTTTGACTCTCCTGACTAAAGTTAGTCAGGCTAACACATTTCTGTTATTTTATGATTAAATTCTCAAACGTTTATAGATAAAATTTCTACTCAACAAATATAAGATTGTGTAAAGAACTGCTCAATTAATTTTGGGTATATTTTCTAATAAAGTCTCATATTTCTCTTTCAAATAGGAGTTAGTTTGAGGAAAAAACAGAACAGCGTTTTAAATTAACTTTTTCTTTGACGTGATAAAATTGAGAACAAAATAAAACTGTCAGTTGCAAAGTTGCATCTAACAGAGCGTTCATTTGCTTCAACGTCCGAAGTTAACCAAGTACATAAAATTTAATATCCATTTAAGTGTATTTCAGTTCGCATGAATACCCAAGGGAACAAATAAAAGATCCAACAAGGGAGGCATGACATACTTCACCGCGTGTTTTACAACCAGTGTATCGGAGATTATTAATATTGATTTGTGTTTATCAAAAATAATGAAACATTCACATTTGTAATGTTCGTTTATGATTTTATTAATTATGGGGTTTAAAGCGCTCCATCCGTATATCCGGACCGAGCAAGCTCATCAAGCTTGCGTTGCACCCTGCTAAATAATGGACGAAACCAGGAACGGCCCTTTCCATTGGAGCTCCCTGGACTCTGATTCATCCAATTTAATTCCAACGGTGTCCTCGTTTGAGTATTTTTACTCATTGGCTAGCTATTAACTTTCTTCCAAAATCAGCCATGAAATGTCTTCAAGTATTGAGACGACACCGCTTACCAAGACGGGTCACCCGTCATCCCTTTTGTTGGTTTTTCACATGAAAAACATGATAGGAATGGCTGAATGTCTTGTGTAAATCGTAATTTTAGGACTAAATTAAACAACATCGAACGCCGTGAGTAATTGAATAAAGTGACCTTTGGAGCAGAGTTCAATAGCATTTAAGGGTTCCCGTCACTCACACAACACAAAGAAATCTATCTCGCCGAACACCGAAATACAAGATCATAAGCTGTGTTGGAGCTTGTGATCTAGAGTTTGCACCCTTATGTTAGCTGCTATGCTTTTTACCAATTTGCACTAGAGCAAAATAATTGTATTCACTCCTTGCTTCTTCATTTAAGAGGAAATAATCAATTGGTCGTAGATATGATGAAGTCAATAAATTGTTTGATTTCACACGTCATCACTATTTTTAATATAACGTAAATAATATGCTGTCTCTTTGGCATATTTATTTTATGTAAATTATTCTTAATTGAGGTACGTTTTATTAAAATTATTTAATTAAGAATATATAAATATCTTGTTATCGAGTTGTATAACATCTGCCTTACACAAACTTTAACTAGTCTCTTTTCCTTTCATCTGTTCTCAGTAAAACCGCTCATAAAAATGCAAAATTAATTTTAAATTCTACAAAGTGGCAGCTATATTTGCATCTCCAATATAATTGAAGAGACGCACACGAGAAATATGTAATGTCGGCACTGTTTTATTTAAATTCATTTTGCATCGGACTTATTTGTATGGAACGCCCATTAAGTACTATGAATAACCAAAGACGATAGAGTGAACATTGCCCACTTGCAACTTAACCGAAAATTTTTGCTTTAGTTTCAATATTATAATGAGTCTCTTTCAACCTTTTTATCGAATCAGAAAAATTTACAGTCAAAATTTAAGTTATTCAGCGGCCTTGCTTTGAAATGTGATAAATGTTTTAGAATTTGCATTTTCATTAATATATAATTAATTCGTGGCCACATTGATAGTTGTATTATCATATTATTTTAATTAATGCTAATCATTATAAGTGCTTAAAATGTATCACTATACCAGTACTATTATTAAAGTTCTGTTGAAAAATACTGTCGAACGAATAATGATTTTTCATATATATTTTTTCCTTCTATACCGTTTTAAGTACATCTGATGTGGGTAGAAGGGTAGTTTATAAAACTATCTCAAGAATGCGACAACACCAATCTGAATCAGTCACCGTGAATAAAATGTCTCACATTCAGACATGCGTGTTTAGAAACAAGTGGTAGAATATATTTTTCCATTGGTTAATACGTTAATCAAATAATCACCACATTAAAATTTATCTGGGTTGGTTTCTTCCCTTTAATCAATTATTCATTCAAATGTTCTTTCCTCCTTATTGTCAAAGCCTGAGACGCGATTCCAGTGTAGACTGAGTTCTAATGAAAACAACCAAAATCGACAGCTTAAATCCTTCAAATCACGGAAGCAATTAGGATTTTTTGTCGCCGACGATTGCCCAATTACTGATCGGTCCGGAATTATTTTAACTTGTTTGATTACATTGATTATTATTTGACGTTTTTTTCCTACTCGATTTCTTTTCAAGCCACCATCACAGTCCAGCAAAAATACGCCCGTCATCTGAGCGCCTTTGCAACTGCTAATTATGCAGTGCGTTCGCCTCGATAATTTCCCATAGGAACGGTGTCCTGTGCAGTGTTTTAATCATATACGGGAGAGAAGATTGCATCCGAACAAATAGCTGTAGCACCCGTGAACCGGTTCGTTGTGTAATTTACTGTTGGATTTGTTGTTCCTGTTTGAATTTCACAGTTAGTTATTTGCTATCTTCAAATTCAACGGCCAGATTTTTGAATTATTTATCATTTGTTTTAATAACATAACTTTAATTTCGTTCTTGGTCTGCTTAGTTAATTCGTTTTTAAGTTTTTATTTCTATTTATAGTTAATTTAGTCGATAGTGTCAGGTTACTTTGCGGAAATTCATTGTTATTAAATTAGTATTAATTTACTTTGCAACAATCCGCAAGTACAATGTACGATGGTATATACTTCTATACATGAATAAACATGCATTTACGAGTATGATAAATAAAAGTATATACCAACATCCATACCGTCACTAACATGTGTTGCGCCCCGAAACGGAGCATCATCGGGGTGAGTAGAGTATTTATTATTAATAAATCCTCAGTAAAGGCGAGTTGAATACTTTCGTTTGTTCATTCAGCAGTATAATGTTAATATTGGTGTTATATCTAATTATTTCTCACTGCTCAAGCACGCTTAATTGAAAGCCTTTCCCACAATTATGTAATTATTTTTTATTAATTATTTTTCTTCTTGCGTTTTGATTTAGAATGTAAATAAGTAATTGAAAGTATTAAAAGAAAAGTATGAATATTTATGATATTCCCATAAGTGTCATTATATTATTCTACCGAATCCCTTTATAAGACTTTTACAAGTTAGGTGTTCAACATCATATCAATATGCCTGCTGCTTATTTTAAATTTATGGAATATTGTTAACTGTATCCATTTTTAAACGTACTTTCTTTATAAATGAATGACTAAGTTTTTCAAAGTATAAGAAAAAATAACAAGATATGATTTGTGTGTTTTCTATAAATAAAAATATATTATGTCCCCCATTCTTACCTGTTACCTTTGGGTAGCATGAATCCCCCAGAATGTTTTATAATATTTCTTCCAAACTTTCTGCTATAGACAAATTTAGACGAAAACTTATATTTATTTCAACAACACAGTCATAAGTAATTTTATGAATAAATTTCTAATGTCTTCAAACATTTTTTTTCTTTTTCTTAGTAATAATTTGTTATAATAATTATTATTTAAATAATTATTTGTTAGTAAGTTTGTCATGTAGTAATGTTCAAATGGTATTGATAAAATGGTTAAACGGCTTTAAGGGAACTCGGCTGCAAGGGTCCTTACGAAGGCGAGACAGGTTTCACCGTGCGTGGAGTACTGTGGTTACATTTGGGCTGGATCTGCCAAATGTCATCTATCAGCGTTGGTCACGATAAAGAGGCGTGCAAGAAGATCATTGGTGAACCCGATCTAGACGAAACCAATCTGCAAAGCCTTGAGCACCGGCGTAGGGTTGCCAGACTGTCGGTCTTTTATAGGATGCATTTGCGGAGAGTGTGCGCAGGAATTCTTCCACATAATTCCCCCATCGCCGTTTCTCCATCGAACAACTCGGCGTACGGCGGGTATCCATCCTTACCTAGTGAACGTACCATCTGAACGGACGACGCGGTTTGCGTCTTCATTCATTATGCGCAGTGCACAGGACTGGACTTGCCCGCGTCGGTGTTCCCGGCTACTTACGATGTGGAAGTCTTCAAGAGGAGAGTGAATGGGCTTTTATGAGTTAGTGCGATCAGCATCTTAGACTTCATCACCACTTGTTGTCTAGCATTAAATTATTTTATGTAATTAAATAAACTAATTCATCTACTAATTATTAATTCAATAAGTTCCTTCAATTAACGTTGTGTTAAAAATTAACGTGTGGTCAAAATCAAAATTGATTTGGTTTTGATAAACCGTATAACCGTATATAAATTCGTAGTTACGTTATCAGTTTACGTTACGTTATCTTATACTATTATAAAAAATTTAACATCCTGTTTCTGAATTTATAATTGTTATTTTTAGGCATTTTTGTATGTATGATAATTTCATAAGCTTAAGAAAATCTAAAAAGTCTAAATGAAATCTTTTGTGCTCGTAAATCTTTACCATTATCACATTTCAGCAGTATTGAACCCAAGGTTTATTTCAAGACCTCACATATACTCTCGGGTGGCAAATTGTTTTCTTATACAACTGAAGGCAGGCTTTACCCGCCAGTAACGAAGATGGATGGACTTTTCTTCGAAACACTGCGACGAGGAATATCATGTACCTTACATTTGAACATTAGGCTTTCAGAGTTTTGTCAAGCTTGACTTTTTCTTGACAATCAGATATATTTAGTTTAGATTGATATGGAAAAAACACAAATTCAACAAACAACCCCACAAATAATAAAAAGCTTTAAAAGAAATTATATCGTGAATAAATATGATCGATTAAAAATATTACATGCAAAGGACGCTAAGTTTGTTTCAAAGGATGCAACTCATATTTTGACGTTGCCAATAAAGAAACTAGTTTCTATCTTCATGCAAATCAATTATTTCAAATTTTTTATACGAATAACATAATATAACATCACAATCGGCATCATTTTAAAGCGTTTTATAACCTTCTTCGAGAGCCTTCGTGTAAAATAGTGTAAGACGAGTTAAATTATAAGGAAAATAAATAATCCAAAATTTATCAATTTCCAAGCTTCTTATTAAAATAATCCTACTAAAGTAATCAAATAATTCG
>DWPT01004962.1:0-12674 GCA_018251895.1 Agathymus mariae mariae | reverse complement strand
TATGTTACGGAGGTACGGAAACGAGAAAGTGTGCCATCGCTAATGGCGGAGCAAACGGTTGTAATGCACAATGCTCGACCGCGGGTGAAAGGTGTCACTCGAACGTATCAATAAACGATCCATTTCACAGTATTTGCTTCTAGTTTCTCTATTGTTGCGGCTGTTGAAGCTTAGCTGGTGGTGAAAACAGTTGTCATTGGAAACAGATACCCTTGATAGATTTGATGTAACAATGGGTTACATTATCCGACTTTGACGTTTCACAATTGCGCTTGTAAGGCACGTTTCATAGTCTCATAAGGTATTACAATAATATATTTAAGTGATATTTTTATATAAATTGCCCCACGAACGAGAAGACACGGTCACCTGATGGTAAGTGATCGTCGCCCTTGCGGACATCGATAACACCAAATGCATCACTATTTTATATCAAATACCGTAATTCATCATAACAGTCCTGGTTTATTTACTATAATATAATATTTCAATAATGGAAACTACCAAGCCGCTGATATGCGGTTAAATTTATACTTCAACGGGAAATGGGACATATGAATATATTATGATGATAAAATTCTTATAGAAAAAAAAAAAAATTTCCACTGTAAATAGACTGTTAAGTGCTATATTCAAATGTTCCATTTAAGGATACATTTGACCGTATTATTTCAAATATTTTTAATAATAATAATAAAACGACTGTACGATCAAATTTCTTATCTTATCCAGTTCTTGCATAATAAAGAAATAAGATCGTAAATCATTATCAACTTCACCCGGAAATGGAACGCAGAATGTCCTCCGGAAAATAGAGCTTGGATATTATTTGTATTTAAGTTGTACGAATGAAGGGAATATATAAGACGGTTAAATATAATTTCTTATCTTAGATTTAAATACGATTTTACCAAAGACTGCTTTACGCGATTTGAGTAAACGGTAAAGTGTTCGAGACGAAAATATGCAAACATTAAATTGTTAAAGGCATTAATTTAAGTCAACCTATCCTAAGTAGATCAAGATTTCAGAGACCCGAAACCTATCTTATTATTTATCACAGTACCAACTTTGAGATATTTTATGCACTAAATACGACTGGTATCCTCGCAGTAGTAATAAAAAACGGGTGGTTTAAACGTCAGCGTGATTATGAAATCAAATTATCCCTCGCTTTGTGTAAAGTAAAAGATAGGGTAACCTGCACATCTACGTTTCTAGCCTTCATCCGTAACATCTATGTTTATGTCAGTATGCCTTGGAGTTCTCCATAATGTCCTCGAAAATTTTGAAGTCCGCCCATTTACGCGGCCGAATAAAACCATAACGTATGTTCCTCACTGTCAGAAGACATATGCTCAACTCGGTTGTCATGAATGATGAGGATTATATGTTAACTAGTTTAGAACATATAGGTGCGAGTTAGCTTAAGGTAGGGGTTCGCTGGTGCTGGCTCTAAGTTATTTTACCGTAACTCCAACGTAGGTACACATTTACGCAATTGCACATCAGTAGCGTGCAATGTGTGTATTATGAAAAATTGACGTTACTCAACTGAGCTTAATATGCGGGCTCATGTTGTGTTATCAATGCCTTCACTTCTAGTGCTCCATTCGGCGGTCAACGTGATTTGCTCAAACTACAGTGTACTTACTTAAGATGCATTATAAATATACCTTTCAGTTTTAGAAAACTTTTTACAGCAAAAAAAAACCAATTCGCAAGTATCGAATAAAATCGAAAGGTCAAGATTTAGCAACACATACAATAAACGTCCACGGGTTTAAAATGTAAATTTCGAAGGTTTGGCTGTGAGCAACATGTCCGACACATGGAGGTCCCTTTGAAATGTATTATGATGTGGCACACATCACGGATATGACTTTCAATTACACATTTCTGATACGTATTAAGTTGATCCGATCACTGAGAACACGAAGTATTAAAAAAAACTACAGCTTATTGGAGTAGAATTACGAATATAAGAGTTGATTGTGCAATAACTAAAAAGGAGGCAATAAGTGAGACTTATCGAACAGTGGATCCAGTAAAATACGGTATACTTCAATACAACACTTGCATGAGCAGTTGAGAATCAAAAATTGACCCAGTTAAGCATAGTCGTCCACGACATCTTACCCCAAGAATTCCTTAAAGTTTTACTCACCAATAGCACGTCAAACTTTGCCCTGTGATTTTTTGAGTGTAACGATTACTTTTATTACAAAAAGATGAATACATCCTAAAATAAAATCCTAAATCAGAAAAAAATTGTTGTAGAATACATCTAAATGCAAGGTTATATTATATCTGTACAGTTCGATTTTCATAAACTACCTTCACTTTTAATTTTTCTCTTGAGGATATACCTATCTGTAATAAAGTTAAAAACATTTTAGGGTTGATCGTAATATAAGTGTTATTAACCTGCTGGTGCAGTTACTAGCAATCTCCAAAAATGGGACTTGCCGCTCCTTCTTATCCTCAGGCTCATTCGTTATTACCAGCGAGCTCCGCAATCGAGGAACATTATTTCGACTCAAATGGTTGAGCCCGCCACGAGGTGTAACATACATAAAATACATTTATACTAATATGTAATGTACGTGAACGCATTCTCTGTATTAAGTATATTATACTATGTGTTCCGGTTATTATTAATCTGCGTGGGTTTCTTCGGCAGTGATTATATAAATATCAAATATTAACATTTGCTACGGTGCTACCTTTGTTAGTACAAATCTATCGATAACAATGTCAATATCATCAATATCAATATTGAATACTGATGTTATGAACGGTAGACTTGATTGTCGTGTTCGAATTGGTTGTATATGTTTTGCTATCTTACAGATTAAAATACAAATTACAAAATGAATTATGACACTAAGACTTATGTAGATGTTATGTCTAGACATGTTTTTGAAACCATATTACGTCACGACACACTAGTAACAACTTGTCGGAATACACTCTTATTTTTGGGATTTGTTAAACTTTAAATTACTGGATTCCCTGCTTATGTTAACTTGAAACTATCCTCACTGTAAGTAATTTATTTGTATTAAAAATTATAACTGATCGCTTTCTGTAATAAGAAAAACGATTATTAGGGACCATTATTAACGCAATTAGAATCTAAAACAATAGCTGTTAGAATTTTCGTCTGTCCGTTTGTTCTCGTTAATATTAAGGGCTTCACCGATTTCGATATGGTTTTCATTGATATATTTTACGAAGCATCACTTAATATTTAAAGTTCGTTTCATAAATAATTAGCTAAAAAAACAGTAGAAATTTGTGATGCGTGTTTTAAATACCGAAAATGTTTAAAAAATCTCTTGTAGTGAAAATATCGAGTTTTACAACCTAACCACCGAAAATGAGAAGGAATGGGAATAAAAATGGACTTATGGGAAAGAAATTTATGAAGAGTTGTCAAGTACGATCTGCACGCATATTCTCATACGGTGATAGAAATGTAGTTTTCTCCCTCTAATCCGTGCACGCGCCATTTTACAAGTTTGCTACTTGTATCAATCCATGTCTAAAATACTTTGTGTCGGTACAAAATATGTTTCATTTGTTTCAGTCAGTAATCAGTACCAACGACCGGAGTAGGAAGCGGGCGTGAGAGTGCGCGCACCGTGAAGGACGGAGATAAACGCTTCCGAGCATCGGCTACATGTGGGCGACGGATGATACCCAGCAGCCGCCGCGTGCGTCGCACTGCGCGTGCGACCGGGAGACCGGGACATCGGCGCCGTGTGCACGACCCTGCGTGTTACTTATCGGCAGGGAATAAAGCTAAACATTTTTTTCAATATAGTATGGAAGCTGCCAGGTTTCGGGTTCCATCCATTATTTTATTATTTTTATTTACCTGTACTTATAATGAGCATCAAACAGATAAGGGATTCTAGTCCTGAAAATTTTGAAAAAATTACTTTAGTAATGAGATGATCCCATAGAATAATCATGGGATTTTTTTTTTCTAACCACCTGATTTGAATCCATCAATATTAATGTCTCAATCATGAATCGACGCTTTATACACAGTGACAGAACAGAACAGAAAAACAGTGATGATAGTAATATATTTAGATAGATATGTGAACAATATTGTATATGGTGTATATTTACGTAGGTATGTATGTATATATTTATTATATTATTTAAGCCTCTATTCGTGTCGATCAGCTTAGCCTAATGGTTAGCTGGTAGAAAATGCTTTTTTGATAATTAAGCTCGCCATTTGTACTGTAATACATTGTTATTGTGGCCAATAAAGTTTAAATAAATAAATACCACCTAAAATAAACATGAACATACCAGTAACAGATCCAATTCCCAGGGTTATAGGTATCTTAGATTAAAATCGATGAATTCAAAATATGCCAAGAATCATCTAAATATATTCAGTTTAGAAGATGCGCAGAGAAGATTCTTGCGCCGTTTCTTCTCAACAGATTAGTAGAATAGTAGAAGCAAAGAAATAAGTATATTTGTAGTATACTTAAATGATTCAATGATATAAAGTTTGAGTGGTTTTATATAAGCTTTCATAATGCATTTATATATTTTTATAATAAGCTGTGAGTAGAAATTGATATATTTTTGACTAAAATAATAAAAAAAATCCCGTATCTAAACATCTACTTCAAACATCCGTTGCGACGCGAACATGATATTGATATAGTTTATAATATTCATCTAATATCAAATTCAAAGTCAGACCGCAAAATTACAAACAAAACAATGACTTCAGTGTAGCGTGGCTTAGACCACACATGAATGTGTGTTCGCGCACAACGCCTCGTCGGTATGAATTGGCATTGAATTAACAGTACACCGACCTTCATCAGGCAGAAATAAATGGGTACCATTTATGTTAACATACCAAAAAATATCTAAAATTTTGCAATTCTTGTATTATATTATTATTATTATATATTGTATTATTATTATTACTGTATGGTATTACAGTTTGAATTTTTAAGTTACAGGTACAAAAAAGGGAAAGACTCTTTTTTTCACTTGGATGTCTGAAGTCAACATGGACCTACTACAAGGTAAAGTGAATGTGACTCAATGACCAGGAACCGAAACATCTGGCGAAGACTGACGCGGGGAGCCGACCCCAAGTGAAATGAAATAAGTTAGGCAAAGAAAGAGTATTGCGTTAACAAAAAAATGTGTTACCTATTTTAATGCGTTAAAAAAGATGTCAAAATAAAATCAATACAGCTTTATGTTAAATAAATTTCAATCGAAAATTCAACTTTACTAGATTGCAAATTTGATTGTACACTATATGACTAAGACTCGTTATATTCTGGGGAAAAAATCTAAATGTTAACTATAAATATTTAATTTGTATTAATTTAGGGTAAGCTTTAGTTTTTGTAAAAAAGACATAAAAAATATATATGATTACACCTCCAAGTTCTGATCAACTGAGTGAAACATTGAGTATTATACAAGTATTTGATATTTTCGCTATTGTAAACAGTTTTATAACAAAGCTATATATATACATTAGTAAGTATTTACCCATTATTGATCAAATTCAAGTTTATTGTGGTACTAATGGCGAGCTTAATTCATAATGTATTCTCTTAACTAACCATTGCGCTAAGCGGAACACGAAGAGCGGTTAATAAAGTGTGAACTTAAAGATATACGAATACCGGCATACAAAATACATACATGGTTTAATGTGAAAATATTATTATTTAGTTAAACCAATCGTGAAATTTTTTTACCCTGTTTCAGTTGCAGCTAGATATTTCAGTTAAAGTTATCCAAAGCTCTAAACGACTTCTGTTTTACGATAATTGATTTAAATTGTAAATGTTGGCGAAAATAAAAATCAAAGATATACTTTTCTTCCGGGATAAATCAAAATCCAATCGTAGCAGTTCGTTGCAAGGTTCACAACAACAACTAGCACATACTCCATCACGCTATTCCGGGTTGTTTGGTGAAAGAGTGGCCAATCGTATGTAGGAGAATCTTAATTCCAAACGCCCCTGATAAAGTTTAACGATGCTTTTCGATGTAAATAGCGCTTATGAAATCCCATAAAGGATTTAATTAGTCACATCCAAACTATACTGTATCATAACGTCTCAGTAAGTCACTTATAATAAAGTAATAAGTCACCTGTACAAGTACATATATGCCATTATAATTCTAAATGTGAAAATCATTTCGACAATACGCCCCTCATATATGAACGCTACAGATTTTGTCATCAATCAACTCATCTATCAATATTATGTTTCAAACGCGTTATCCCCATGTTTATTTGAAATGTAAACATTATGACTATTTTGTTCACACGAGACGTACTGATCTTTCAAAGCGATTTCTTCGAATGCCGAGAAACAGTGGAGTCGATGTTAAACTCATTAATCTTGTAAATGTTTAAACGTCAGTTCACTAACGATTTGTTTTTCTGAGTATCGCGTTACCGAAGCGTTTAAGTGAGATATTCCTAGGAATTCTTGAGATTGACAGATTGTTCTATTTGTGAGTGATAAGTAATTACGATCATTACCTAACTATAATTTGTAATTGTTCAGTTAGTTCATTCCTTCAACTACGATACTTATAAATGAGATTTTTTTTTTATTATATTTATTGAGCTATTAACGTGCAATCACAATACAAGTATTTATTATAAAAAGATGTGTTTACTCTTTTTCTTTGTTGTTATTGATCACTTCTCGAATATATATTTGAATCAACCAATTAAACATAGTAATTTGTACTGCATCTATTCATTCATTTGTATCAAATTCATGAGTAAAAATGTGGCGTGACAATTAATTGACTTGGCCTGAATAACGCCTTCTACGCGCATCAACGCCCATGTGCACAGGGCTGACTGGATAATAAAAAAATCTTTTTTTATTGTATTGGCAAATTGTATAACTGGCATAAATTTTTTTTTAATACAACCATTAAAAGTAGAAAAGCACCAGAAATATTTCCATGGTTGTTAACGATTACGAAATTCAAAACTAAAACTAGCTTTTACAACATAATTCAACTATTTTTCAATATAATCCTCGTGCCAATGCTGCCTGTAATGGTGATGAAAGGATGCGGAGTTTGATCTCAATATGATGAATATAACTCTGCTTCATAAATTTTGCTGTACTTGTTTATTTTTGACACTTTGTGAAATTTTATATTGAATTGACAGAGATACATAATTCGAAGTGTGAGTGATTTCTGCTAATGGTTTACCTTGCTGCACATCAGCTGAGACGATACCGAGCTGTCTTTTCCATGCAAGGTTGCTGGTTTTAGTGCCGGCCCAGCTTATTCACGATGATACTCGAGCGTGGCGACAGTGTCGTGCTCGCGCAAATAGCTACTACCCTCATTCTAGAATCAAATGTTACATGCTTTTGTGTGTTTTGGTTACAGTCAATAAGCTCTTTTTACACCTTATTCTTAACCGCCAACATGTTGGTAAAGTTGTATTAGAGACGTCCATAAACGTGTGACCACTTGCCATCATGTAGCCCGTCTGTTCTTATCCCGTTTTTAATTTACGACAGCTTCATATAATTACGAATACTTATATGATCAAAAAGCTAGTCTGTAGGCAACCCTGATCATAATTGCAAGTAATATGAAAATGTAACTCTGTAGATAGTATCCATCTTATTAATGCCTGTTAATTTGTCGTCGACCTATTTTATTAATTCAACGCGAACTATTTCTTAATCTCTCAACCTCGTAATTAATCCTTATCAACAAAGATCTTTAAACATTCACATGACTGTGCATCTCAATCGCAATCTACAAACATTGTGAGAAGTAGCTTGTTCTGTCTATTGCTGCGCTTAATTTTTGAAGCCAAAGGTATATCTGTGAATGGAAAATTTATTGAGTAAAAACTAGTTTGATAAGAATAACGTAGAACTAAATACTTCACGGAGACTTGAGGTGAAAATATAGGTATTTTGTAAATACTCCTAAATATTTACCAAGCTCCAATAAAATCACCTTAGAATTGCAGATCTGAGATGCAAACCTAAATTCTTGAAAATAATGTCTTAGGCATATTAAATGTTTTTAAAGACTATTATAAAGTTGTTCAAAAATAAATCGCGACTATTTCGAATATTTTCTATGTTGCTGTTTATTCATGTTAGTAAAATATATTTAAGTTCATTTAATACTAAATAATATGATGATTATACAGATTATACATGTCGTTTAAAAGAATAAATAAGATCTTAGTCTAGCTGAGACACAAAGTTGCTTTATTTTTAATTTATTTTATACCGATGCGATGAAATTACATGTTATTAAAAACTAAACATTCAAGGACAATTTAAATTTTCGTGTAAATAAACTTTCACCTAGTACACAGAAGTTTAAATTACAAACCACTACTTATCGTTACCACCACTTTATCGTCATCGAAGCAAGAAGATATTAATATCTAATACGTACTTACACAGTACATACAAAGATTAGAGATGTGGTCAGGATTCTAAATCTAATCACTTTAGTAGGAGACGGGGCTAAAACCACTACACTGGCGCTTAAGAATTTAGGCTTAATAAATGTTAATCGTTTTTAAACTTCACCTATTTGGCTTTTACACAAACACACATAGACAGTACAAAAATACACACAATACTAAGAAACAATTGCGTCTCTCAATCTGTTTAAAACAATTGCAAAGTTTTCACGTCGTCGAGTCAGTTAGAGTAATGGACAGACGGGAGCCATTAGTTGATTAGTAACAAACGACATGTACGTCTGCAAAGGTCATTGAATGAACTCAGACTTGGAGCATTTTATTTTTAAGAGTTGTCAAGAAGGTAAATTGTTAGTTTCCGTTTCAAAATGTATTTTCAATATTGTCGTGTTAGAAACATATTCGCATTTTGTCATACAGATAACATTACTTGTACTTGTACTTTTATTTGGCTGTAACCATGAGTCATGCAACTGAGTCAAAATATCAATATTAAATATAATTATAATAATTAACTCTAAGTTAATAATTATAAAAATAATATAATTTTTATATACACTAAAAATAGTATATAAAGTCTACTTCTTTATTTCATGCTCGTTTTGTTTTTGCGTCTACAGCCCTTTGTATTCTAAATTTAAATTCAGAAGCGCGGTTTAATTCTAGACACATATGACTGCAGTGTGTACAAGATTTGATTTAAGATTGTCAAGTGCTTACGAGAGTATAACAAGTGACCGAGCGAATGTAAGGATATGACAACCTTTATTAAGATATTTTTATCATGCAACTGTTTAATAGGATTGAATGTATAAGAACGTAGCTTCTGAAAATGTCCTCTGTTTTACTTTCATGGTTAAAAATTAAACATATTCGAATAGGTTAAATGTTTTGGGGAGTACGGGGCTCTATGCTAGAGTGCAAATCGACCATCGCCTCTATTCTTGGTGAACCATAATGAACAAGAGCCTGTGCTGTCATATTTCTCCTGTTGGCTATGGCTAAGCTCTGTCCCTTACCGGTTTAATTCAACGTGTCAACCAAAGACGGTTTTCCGATTGTCTATGGGCGTTGATTTCCATTGGATGGCTGACTGGTCACAATAGACTGAAGCTAATGTTCCAAGGCGAACATTTTCTACATATAGCTACCAAAACACTAACCAGTAAAAAAAAATATCATAAAATTTTCAACTCATATAATCATCTTGTTTATAGTAAACTATATTACTGTGTAACCTGTCATTTTTAAGACTCATGCGTACCAAGGTTGTCAAACTTTTTCGAACAATAAAAAAAACAAAACACAATATAAAAATGAACATTACATTACCGTTAGCGTCGGGCGATAGTTTGTGAAAAAACATTGTTATTAGCTTTAAGATTTTTGTTGCAAAGTACCTTAATATTAATTTTGAACAATAGGCAATAATTTATAAAGCAAACAATATAATGAACAAAATGTCTGATAAATTACAAATAGTTGACTCTTATATAAAGTCCATCATACTAATTAGTGTAAAGCCTCTTATCGATGTCATGAAATAATTTCAACTAAGAAATACCTTCAAATACCTTCGATATTTTGATGAAAATTATGATTATTAATAATTATGAGTCAAGTAAGATTAAACACTAGAACCCCTAAAAAATTAATGTGAATATATCTCTTCCCTTCAGTGCCTTTTCCAGACAAAATAATGCATACAGGCAGATGAACCATCAAACAGCAATGTTTATAAAAACATTTCATATTTAATATTAATTTGATAGTGATCGGTAGCACCCACCTTATTTATTCGTTTTCATATTACAAATTAATACTTTATTTTTATTAAATTATAAAGTTTATTAGTTTTATTAGTTGGTAGTGGTGCAAAAGAGTTTGTAAAATACCGCCACAGTGAACAGAGACCGTTTGTAGTTGGCAAACTAATGCGAACATTTAGGAGACCATCCGCGGAATAGTTACGTGCAAATATTGGGAGTACAGTTATATTCTTCTGTTTGTGAGCAGCCGACAGTGTGCGGACCGGTATTGTGCTGGGAATATTTTATAAACATACTATTAGTATTGTCGAATATAACTATATGCTAACTATATTGAACTCAATAGAAAAGGCAATGCAATTATTGTGTTGTTAGTACTTAAGTAATTACCATCAAACCCATACAATACAATACACTTTATTGTACACAAAGCAAAATACATATTTGGAAATAACCGAAAACACGATGTGACCTGTGTAACTCTGAACTTAGAAAAGGAGATAACACCTTAGTGTAACCCGTTATCATAATAAAAGTGCGTAGATTTTACAGACTTGCGAACAATAAGCAGAATTCTTAAGTGAATAACTTACAGGTTGGCTCCTGTTTCCTTTGCTGTGACATGTTTAATTAGTGGCACTTTTAGATTTTAATATTAGTTTACTCTTGTCAAAACTTAAATCGAGAATCGAATTAATTTGATTGAAGGCAGTGCACAATCGGGCCAGTGCCTGCACTACACCAAATGTGATCTGACTTTGATCGTGAATACATGTCAAACGCAATCACACCTCCTATCTTTGATATAATTTTAACTACATACCCGTTAATCAGAGGGAGAGAGCTTCATTATATCTTTCTAAAATCTCGAATGCCTGATGTCTCCTCAAAATTATGCAAGGCAGCCGATTAAACCTTACATTTGATTGTTTATTTGGTTTATGTTTAAAACGTGGCTTCCATGATGGTATCACCGTTGGAACGCATTAATCGTTATCTTTTCTTATAATCAAAGTATATGATTTCCGCCCCGCGCATCTAATTTTTAATTTTGTTGAAACAAATGACTGTTTCAAGAACATTCATTCCTGTGGAGAATATTCGATAAATATGTTTTATTTCATTTATTTTAGCGAAATCACGGCCACAAGCAAACACGTAGGTACCAGGGTAGCAGCAAGTCTCACTGGACCGAAGACAATGATTTGCAGGTCAACGATCCCCGTGGGACGCTTAATTGTATTCAACACCGCATCATGTGCAAAACCTCCGAACGTGTAGGCGGAGGTAATAACCATGAAGAGTTAAAACGTAATTAATCGTGAAGTATTAAAGTGCTTTCAAGTGTTGTTCGGATTTAATAAGCTAAGGTTAAATCGATTTTGGCAGCTCGATTTCAGAACAAAACTAACCGCTAGTGAGCCTAGTTAAATGGTAAACATTTTATCTGTACTATCTGTCATTACAAATACCATCCCTACACAAATGGAGCAGAATGTGTGCCGATACAGATAAATGGAGAGATACTGTAAGGCAATTCGAAAATGTCACATGATGACTACCACCAATCTTTAAAAGTGCTAATATAAAGAAGAAGATTACACATACACTTACAGATATACTGAGGAGAAGAGGGCGAAAGGGAGTCAACTGCCTCAGTGGAACTGGATCGCAGCTATCTTGTCCATACTTCTATTTTCTCCCCCTCTTATGGCATTTTCTTTGATCTTCTCCTTTGTTCCCTTAATCTTCCTTTCTTCCGCGTAGTCATTACGTTATTATTTCGGCATAAAATTTGCAACTGTACAAAAAATGTTTATATAATAAACCTAATTAATATGTACAACGTTTTTGTTCTAATCCTTATTGATAGACAATAGTTGGCTAGTTTCAGTCAATTATTAATTAGTTGCTTCAATATTAGTAGCTTATTTATTTCGAACAGATTTAATTAAGACTGATTGCCAATCTTAATCCTTGTTGATTGGCATCTTGTCGTTATGGAACGAACTGGTATTCATTTATCGGTGTATTAGTCATATTTATCTTTGGCTCATTTTATATTTATATTATAGGATAAAGCGTAAAATAAGAAATAATACTACAGATTTTTTTTTTTTTAAATAATTGTGATTTTACTTGCTGGATTTTTGGATAATAAAATAGACAATAATGATTTAATTTATCATTGGTCCCACACTAGGATTCCCTGTGTTGTGGAAAGACCAATGCTTCCCTCATGGAAAGAATTACTTAGTCTATGTTGTAACAAAAAAGTAATATAAAACTTTTTACAAAAATACCATACTATAAGAAATAGAAGACATAAGAAATTAAAGAATATATAAAAAAAGAACAATTTGTTATCATTACAAAGCTGCTAGTAAATCATTATT
>DWPT01004961.1:0-12675 GCA_018251895.1 Agathymus mariae mariae | reverse complement strand
CAAGTTTTCGCAGTTTTTTAAACAGAAGTGAATGGCTCATCAGTCTATCAGCTTTTATATGTCTATTGCTGGGCATAATTCTCAGCTTGTTTATTTAACTTTAAAATAGTTTACATATTTGTACGGTAAGTTTTCAAGAATGGATTTGCAAGGGTTCATATTTTGAAATTATGGAAATTACAAAGTTATTTGAAATTAAAACGTGAGTTAATGTAGAAAAACTTAATGGAGAAATATAGGTATACCCGAGTACTCCAAAGGTGGACTGGACCATCGTTTGTTAAAACGAAAGAGAACAACCGAGCCCACCAGAGGAATAGTAATAGTTTGATTCAATTCGACGTCATTATTGAGTTCACGTATGAGTTCTTATGTTATTAAGAGCCAAATAATATATAAATTAAATAGTAATTCGAGTTTAGTATCATTAAAATTACATATACTTTACATATACATATGTATATATAACGTAGAAACTCAAAAACACGAAAAATAGCGTTACTCTTTTAACAATTTCATGGTCAAAGTAGGTCGTTACACTTTTTTAAGTGTTTGTATACCTACCTACTTGGACGAGTGTAACGTCACAGTATAAAAACATACAGTAGTTCAGCGCTTCTGATGTCGAAATAAGTCCGACAGTCTCGACAATTATTATTATTTCGGCAGGTTTATAAATGATACTGTATGCTTCAAGAAAATTCGCTGAGATGTCGTTCTGGAATATATTTCAATAAAAAAAATTTTGTTCGTAAATTTAATTACCTACTAACTAGAATACAGCACCCTCTATCGAAATCCAATATAACAATTTTCGCTACAAAACAAAATTATCTATACGGCTTTTTCATTAAATTCACCGACACAGTGAAGCAAAGTTCCCAGTAAAGCACAAAGAGAAATAACGTATTGGTAATAAAGAAATCTGTTTAACAATACTATTGACTAGTTCAAAATCTTAATATTAAATGCCTACTGATTTGAGAAATAATATTTACTACAATTGATGAATACAAATTCATATAATTGGATTGGTAGTAACAATCCAATTTAAATAATATAAAGAATTAATTTATATAATGTTTTTAATGTTTAAATTGAATATGTATTACAAAATATATTTATGAATACAAAAATGAAGTAAAATCATACAAAAGCTACATTGTTAGTTAGTAACAGTTGCACCAGTGATTAAATATAAATAAAAATTAACATTATAATTTTAATGCGTGTGTTGTTTGTTATTAACCGCCCTCGAGCTCCATTTGAGGATACGGGAACGACTCATACATACCCCGCGCAAGTTTGACCTCTCTGTACGTTCCTTGGACGATTTTATTAAATTATTTGTTATACTGTGTGACAATATTATTAGTTTTTCGTTTAAAAACGATAAACATCTTAATGAATTGTGAAGCGTTTTCTTAGAGACCGTGTTTTATGTGAAATAAATCGCTAGAAGATACGCCGGTCACATCAAAAGGCGTTTGCTGCTACAAGCTTCGGAAACCAATAAAGCTTGACCTTTAGGACGGGAGTAGTTTGAACGAACGCTTTAGGAACTGAGGTACGTTAACAGGTCATTGATAGTTAGTCATGTTGCCGATTTGTCGGAAAACCTCACTGTGGAATATGGAATTAGACGATTCCGCGACGCGACCTCACTGCTGTTAGAAATGTCGACGGCATTTTAATGACCATTCGGACATACTCGAAATATCGATTTTGTTGATTTACTGCCTTTGTATTAACAATACGTGTCGCGATCTGGGTTGGGTTGAATATAATTAAAATAATGATTTATATCAGTACCTGGTCACCTTAATTAATCGAAGGCTTCCTTTATAAATTCTTTGGATTTGTGTAGGTAGGTATACAAGAGGCCGATTGTGTAAGTACCAGAGATATTTAACCATTATGAATGTTAACCGTGCATCGCACAAA
This sequence comes from Agathymus mariae mariae, assembly GCA_018251895.1. NCBI lineage: Eukaryota > Metazoa > Arthropoda > Insecta > Lepidoptera > Hesperiidae > Agathymus > Agathymus mariae. The sequence goes on along the minus strand of DWPT01004961.1, from coordinate 10,731 downwards.
AATACTGTAATAGTTTTGATGGGGCTTCATATGTGAAAAACTGATCAATTTTTATTCCGGAAATATATTAAAATGAAATCCTTAGAGACACATTTAATTTAGTACAAACTTTAATTAATTCACAAAAAAGGACAAAATACAATGTTTCACTTAAATTGATGATTGATGTTCTCTGCAAGCGTTCTCATATAACAGACAGATCATGTTTCGGCGACACGATAGGCTTACTAATTTTATAGACAATAAGTGTGGAAAAATCTAGAAAATTTTAATAGTTGTAAGTCAGTTAAGCTTTCTGGTGCATTGTATTTGTAGTGTCAGTCAGCTATCGGCGAGGCAGGCGTCGTCAGCGGCGTCAGATGGCGTTTCCCCCGGGCCCGTCGGCCCACCGGCCCATCGGCACTCTAATTAAGGGGGAGTGTGTTTCTGTGTCAACATTAAAATAATCAAACTAATTACGATTGAGGCCTGACTCATTTGGGATTGTATTCGTCAACGGAAATGTCGGTAAATTTCTCGGTTTTAATTTTATAAATGCGTTCCATGAAAATAAATAGCATCGAAGTTCGTTGATAAGTTCTTAAGTTCTAGCTGCATCACATTTTCATGATAATAGCTTGATGTATCGTGAGCTTTTCTAGTAAAAGTCCTTGCTATGAATGGGCGAGACGCTCTGCGATTTATTTATATTTTATTACGAATTAATTGATTCTTATAAATATGCATGCCAGAAACAATCACTTCAACAAAGTACCTATTCTGTAATTTCGTAACTCGGATTATCAGATTGTTTCGGATTTATAATTTCGGTTACAGATATTAGGTGACTTAGGACTTGTAATATAATATAATGTATTTACAAGGTAAGAGTTTGAGTTTATTTCTAGGTCATTAAATAAACATCTTAAAAATCAACTAATAAAACCATCTAAAGATGAGCACGTATCAAGTGTATCGGCTCAGATAGCGAAACTGTCACAATGTGTTTCATTTAGGCTCTGTCCCTATCCGAAATTATTCTAAACTTTTTTATCGGATACGGTTACGGAGCTTCGTCACATCCCTGATCTCATACTATCGATTCGTTCAGAAATTAAATAATCAGTGCTTTAATTTTAAAAATTAAAACTCACCTGATTCGACGGTGAAATCATAATAATTATATAATTATGGTTAATATAATCATTTATTATGATTAAATTCATCGTAATATTAACTTTTGGTTATGTTGAAACCACCTATTACATTCAACAGTCAAAAGAACTTTTATTACGGAAATGTCACCGTTGAATCTTAGGTTGATCTGTGAGGTTACAGAATTATAAGTTGTGTGTCAGCAATAGACTAAAAAATTGCATATAAATTTGAGAAAATATATATTTCACTTCATTTGATTAACATAACTTTGTAAATTAACCTTAAACCTTAAATCTTCCTATCAACTGACTTCAAACATTATTTATAGCATTAAAGAAAATGCGTTTCTCCGATTTCACAAGAATTACATTATTATAAGATTATCTCAACAATATTATATGTGCGACACCAGCAATACTGTTTTAATATTTATTAAATAAAAATTCTAACAGCGTTTGTGCTTTCTTTTCACGTTTCGATTTTGGAAAAGAGCATGACGCAACAAACTCCAAGACACCGAATAAATCAAAAGTATAACTGGAATACGATTGGTGGTAGAGTACGAGGCAGTGCAGTGTAGTGTAGTGTGTAGTGGTGTCGCGAAAGGATCTGTGTTCCGAAGCGAGGCTCGGTTCTAAGGATTATTACCGCGGAATGCTGTACCGACCGCCGCCGCGGCCGCCGCCGTCCGCCATGTATCGACTCGGATTGGGTAGTTTCCGAGAAATGCCTGCTCGCGTTTTTTGTTTTAGAATTTTATTGTTGATCACTATTTGTGATTCTCTTCTCGACTTTTCGATAATCTGAGATGATTTTAATCGTAATCGCGTTATCCTTGTTAACTACATAAAATTATGTATCGGTATATTTTGGGGTGTCATTATACAGATTGTAATATTAAAAAAAAATTAAAACTTGCATTTTCTATTCGTTCATTCGCTAATTTGAGAAGATACTCTAAGAAGAGTATTAATCTTATCAATAAAAATATGAAAACATTGATTGTGGAATATACACAGATTTTGAACTTTATTATATATAATAAAGTTAGAATGTAAAACGTTAAGGCAATAATTACTATTTTCTTTATAACTTGTTACGAAAATTTCTGTGGAAGGTGTCGATTTCTTAGCGGTTGTCAGGAGTTACAACAAGAGGTAAAGATGTTTATTTTGCGATGAGATGTAGATAAACAATTTAACACATTTGTTTATCAGAAGATTTAATTAATTTATTTGGGCACAATAATCTTGAACCATAATTAGTCTGATTTGGATACAATCTAAAACATTTATTCGCAATCATCAAGCTTTTGTTATTTTACGAAATGTGCTAAACGAGGCAATCATCAGAATATGGTCCAATTACTCAATGAAAAGCAAAATTATGGGCTCGCGAATTCGTGTTCCCCTTTTTCTTTTCAACATCAGAAGGAGGCCCGAGGTGTAGCCGATTAAGTGAATGTACAAAATCTTATCGAATGTTTTTAGTTATGTTATTGGGAAAACATGACACGGGATCTTTAAACAAAAACCATATTTAATTTCATTCGCAAATAAAAAATATTGTTCAGGGGTGAGGTGTGTTTTATGATAACGAGAAAACAAGAGTTGCTTGGTATCTGATGTATGGTAATTTTTTGATACATACTTAATATATAATTTGATCGATCATCTTTAATTAATTAATTTAATTTGAATACCTTTTTTTTTAATTTCTGTGAAATAATTTTGAAAGGTACTAGGGCAACGAGCGATCCGGCGGTTGATCGTCGATAAAAAGTGGACCGCGAGGCAGGTGCGAGCGGCAGATGCGAACCATCGACGATATTTCACAAGCAGACGATACACGAAATGTGTATAATTTATGTCGTCCTAATGCTTTCCTATACGAAAAAGTATATGAAACGATGAACTCAATTTACGGGTACAGTTCAAATTGAATAATAGCGTAAAATAAATTAATATTTGTGTTTCATGTGAATGACAGAAAGTACACGTTATTTAAATAAGTAATTAAGTGTAAAAGTAAATAATGGAGTTTTCAAAGTAACAGCAATTGCAATAAATGTTACATGTCGAAACGTAACGGGGTGTGCACGTGACCGCCACACATGTCATGTCACATTGTTCTCATTGGCATTAAGCGAACGCAGGAGTCGACGTCGAAATTCCCAAAACAAAACAAAATTGCGTTTCCGGGGCGCTACGCTCCGCAGATGGCGTTCTTCCGCCAGCTGCGACCGCTCCAGCCTACGGCCGCCGCCGCTTTAACCGCAACCCCGATCCTGCAGCCTAGCTTCGCCGCGAGAAGTATTCGATTCTTCAATCAACTACACTTTCTGAAGGTGAACCTGTACTGCCGCACTGGACGTTAAGAGTTTACACTAGCCCTTACGGATCTTTAAATGCGCCGACCTCCGATAGCGGCAGGTGGCTTATGAGCTCTCGGTGCAAAAACCCGTACACGATAATTAATGACGCGAAATAATGTACCAGCATGCGAGACGAAAATCTAAAGGTTCGACGACGCGAACCGCTTGCAACTCGACACCGGCCATTGAACATTTTCACGAGGGAAGTATCGGTTTACGCGCCGAGAGTTCGCCACCCACTACGCGCCCTCTACGAGCGCTGCCAGCGGACGTTGCGCCCCCGATAGGTAGCGCACGGTTCGCATATGATTCGAAAGAAAATAAAAATATCCAGCGTCAATTAAAGTAACCCGAGACTGCACTAGACGCGAGACGGTAAACAACGAGATTCAGTTACCCTGGCGCGGCTAGGTCGGCGACCTCGTACGCAAATGCACAAATAATGAACTGCGATGTCGCCATAAATCCCTGCAACGAGCACTTAATTTATCGCCAATAGCATAATCTCGATACGGCGCAGGTAGTCGCCGGGCAGGTAGACCGTTTTTCACGGGAACTCAGCCCCGACAGTTAATAACAGATCGGCTTTTGACGAAAGAGCCGACTTTTTTTCGGTGGTCATTTTAGTGTACCTACAGTTATTTTACGAACTGCACCTTTTGTATTGAACGTGAAATTTTACAAAATGAATAGAAATTCTCTGTTGTTAAAAGCCAGGTAAACAATTGATTGTAAAGATGGTAACAATTTTTCGAATTGCAGTTCATTCACTACAACCGGTTTTGAGAGCTCTTGGAAACCCAGTACTCCGTGTACATATTTAATTGTTTGTACTTTTAGGTATATGAAAATATATCTATAATTATTTTAATAATGTACATTTTTTATTTATATTGATTTTATTTTTATTTATTCAACGTCGATTTCGATCCTATGTAACTCATTTATTGTTAAAATATACATTTAAGTTGTGCGTAAAGTTAAATGCTTTCTTCCTTTTCTTAGTAAGTTCTTTCGCTTACACCACATACCTACAAGAAAGAGTTAGAGCTGTAATCTAGAGTACACTGTACGGGTGCCGTCACATTCTCCGAGTGGAGTTCAGTGTAAGTATACTAAGTTTCCGCTTGTTGTGATTGCCGAGCGATAACCCGACGTCCGCGGCGATACAAATACGCAATAAGTCATTTGAATCATAGGAAGTCTCGGCATGCTCTCGTGCCTATGTTAGCGATATTTACCAGGAAATAATATTTTTAATTTTCGCCGAATCGAGATAACGTTGCGTTTTGACCCAATACTTTAGTTTCGTCGGCATAAATTGGAAATCTGTTTTCGATATTGAGTTTATTTTACGATTAGGTGCGGAATAGGTGTACAATATGTACTTACTTCGTTATCTTAGTGTTAGCTAATTTATAAAAATGACGTCGTAAATAACTTGTTTATTATTGATACTGAATGATAATTAGCCGATCACAGAAAATTAACAGCCTCCTAACATTCCCTGTGGTGGGTGGCAATAATACACACATTTAAGTAACCTCATAAAAGCTAGGACCAGCAAATAAATATTAATATTACTTAAATACTACATAAATTGTTGTCCCGGCCAGTATAAATCCCGGAATCTCTTTTTCGACATGTACAGCAACACGGCCATCGAAAGTGATGCTGAAATAGATTTCTGAATACACTTATTTTATCTTTTACTTAATAATAATTTAAAAGAATATTATCTACATTTATTTACCTCCCCCTGTAGTTTTGTTACGACAATCACATATATATGAGAAAATATTTATAACAACGACCTACCTGGAATGTTTTAAATCCAGTTCTGCGACAAGTCACACAATAATGATTCAACAACCCCTAACCGTCGCTTGTCGCGGGTGACCGTTGCGACTCTCACGCGACACAACGGACGACGCAGCTGTCGAGTGGAGGCTTAACTAGACGTATCTATTGTCGGTACCCTTCCTATCAAGTTTTACACGAACAAGGCGATCAACAGCGTCGTAGCAATTCTGGTGAGAATAGGCAGTCAATCTTAACAATATTAGTAATATATTTTTTTAAATAGATAATTTTTAATATTCATAACTATTTGATCAGCACACGTCAGAAAGCAGCCAAACTTTTTCAAACTAAAAACCATTAACAGATAAAATATACCATTATATCACTGAAGGAGATTGTTTTATTTATTTCAATATTCTGTTCCGAAAATTAGTTCCAAGATAACCTTAATTTTTAAGACAAAAAAATTTACACCCGACAATAATAAACGGTACATCATATCTTAATATTATACGAGTTATTTTGCTACAATGGTACCATCTCAGACTCTACCTCCGTTACAATAACGAACACTAAACACGTTTGTGGACGGCTGTACATTCATTTTCCGTTCGACGGTTGTTCCTCTCGCGAGGCAACACAAAACGCAGCTGTCAGCCGGACCAGACGCATTGTCGTTGCCCTTTTAATCAACTTTCATTGGATAACTACAGTGCGACTACCCACTTATACAAGCCTAGTATACAAAGCGCGACTACCGCGATTATTTTATGAAAAACAATAATATTTTATAACACCGAATATTGCATAAAAATATTAATAATATCTTTATTTAACTTATTCAACTTATTCATTATTAAATACTACATTATTAAGTAATGTATGCATATCCGGATAAGTCTGGAACTATGCTCCGATATAGTAAAAAACACTTAAAAAGGGTTCTACCTATCCATTTCATTTGACATAGTTGTGTTTGACCGCATATAAAATAAAAAATTTAACCAAACACCAGCACCAACACTCACCAAAGGTGTTAACTTCAAAGATTAGTGTCAAATTATTTATCAGATGTAATTTTAATCCATAAATGACGTTTGACATCATTCTGTAGAGTTCGTGATTGCAAATCGCGACCGACAATGAAAACAACTGGGTGTGACAGTCTGCCTAAAGTGACACCCGACAGTTCTCTATCAAAGTTTTGAGCACAGGATAACTGAATAAAGGACACGCCATATTGAAGCAGACGAGTAATTAAAGATGTCAAAGTTTTAAGGAATTATGTTTATTTTATTAGACTTCTATCTGTGCATAAGCGCAAAAGGCTTGAACCGATTTTTATGTAGTTTATCTACAGAACGTTACATATATAAATCGGTGGAACCAGACCATAGTTAAAGCTGTAATGGATATCTTCAACACAATAAAAAAAAAACTTACTATAATCCATGAATTGTTTTTCAATAATATTATCTATAATATTTCAAATGCATAATTCAATGGACGGTTTTACTCAATTTGAAACAAGGAAAAGTAAGTCTAAACTTAGCACACGCTGTGCAGGACAACCGTTGGACATCCATTAGGAACTCACAACTTTTTGACTTGTCAAATTGGTATCTCCCGCTTCCCGTCCTCACCGGATATAAAGTTAATTACTTTGGCTGTTCACAAATGATTGTAACTTTGAGGACTTACTTAAATGTTTATTTTTATGTAATGGGGTTCCATGAGTAATATTTCCATTAAAGACATTTTTGGTTTCTTTATGGTTATAGGCACGAGCTACGATTGTCAAATGTAAAGTGGTCAACATCGCTCGAGAGTTTACACCGAATCACGTTAAAAATTCACAATTGACTTTATACCTGTATATATAGTGTATTTTAACTAGCAAGTAAAAAAAAAAATTACCACAATATTTTTTTAGTCTCACTATGGTATCATCTGAGTTTTCTGTGAGATTACAGAATCACCGCGCAGTATTCACATTAGTTTAAAACCGTTATAAAAGTTTTTTATGCTACTAGTCACTGAGAAATTAATATAAAAACATATGTTGACAAATTTGTTTTTGTGGCTTCGTGTCGCCATGATGTCTGGAATATGTGTATAAATTTAATCGATTCATAAATGTCATATTAACACGTACATGTCTGCGACTGCAAGCCTCAATCCGCTTCAATTATATCTTGACAAATGATTCTCAACAGTTCCCTTTGCATTTTTATCTCGTATTCATCAGATTCGTACTTAACAATTAATTATGAATTTACGGCTGTATATCTCGGTTGGTTGGATCCCCGGGGCGATCATTTTGTGATAGCTAAATATTGTTTTTGTATATTGGTTGATTGTGTTCGCGATGTGTGTATACATATAACCAAGTCACAAGGACACGGAATCCCAGTGTATCCGAGCGCTATCTAATAATGTTTTTAATCATATGTCGTTCAAGCACAGAAAGCGATTAGTGCTGCCAGTGCGAGGACACACGGGTGAGGTGAAAATAAATAGCAAGAGATTTGGGAGAGGAGGTGTCGAATAATATAATACAATTATAACCGATCGCTTTTTGTACATGAACGATAGATGAAAAAAAATTATTTAGGGGCCTTTATTAACGCAATAGAACCCACAACAAATGTTGTTGGAATTTTGTCTGTATGTCTGTGCGTTTGTTCGCGCTTATCTCGTGCTAATTTTGTTTTGCTTTCCAATAATATGTTACACGGAGCATCACTTAATAGTTACAAGTTTGTTTCATTGCTATCTGTCCATAAATGAAAAAAATATAAATTAACAAGTAGGTAGGTTCTTAGCGTACGGCGTAGTTTTTCCGAAGGGAAGCGAGGGCAGTTTGCAAGTACAAAATAAAATTAACTTACTAAATAAATTTAATTAAAATACGTAAAAGGCGTAATATAACCAATACAATCAATTCATATTTATTTGCATAGTTTTTGTTGAACTTTTTTACTCACAACTGTCTCAATTAAAAGATGTAATTACAGATAAGGCCATGGAGTAAGACAGTCACAAAATCCAATGGTGTAATTTCAACGTGATGTAGGAAGTAATTTAATATTTAACTCACAATGGGTATTAAAGGTCCACAATAAGCGGACCAGTATAATTTTTTTGTACATTTGTATCGCGTATCATATGCACTAAAAATACTGTTGGTTTCTTGATGGCACAAAAATTGTATCTATAGCTGGCAACGCGTCGGTGAGTATTATAATATCCACAATCGTGGGCGGGTGTTACTATTTGTTAGACGATTCTTTGACTCATTTATCATACAAAGATTTCAGTTAGTCACCTATAGTAAAATTAATTTTATTTATAGTTAATTACTGATTTCCAGGAGTCTTATAGCCCTCTTCGTACCAGACCGATGGCAGGCACGTTAGCTGATACCATGTCATTTAAAATCTCGCATGTAATGAGTTTTACATACATGAACTACTGATACTTTAACTCATGTAATTAGTACTTCGTTAGTGAATACAAAAACTATTAAATGTAATTATAAATAATTGCCGATGCGAGTTCAACTTAATAATAGCGAGGCGTAGTGGTTTGGGTATAAATAGTTGACATTAAATGTGCCCCTTCGTAACACGTAAGGCGCACCTGCTCACCAGTTTTGTTTCGACCACTTCCACTCGTACTATCGACGAGATACTCTTGTCAGTGAAGTACTTCACATTCAAAACATTTTAGTGATCTACTTCGGCACAGTCCGCGATTATGATAATGGGTAAGTAAATTATTTACAACTACAATTTAATTACACACAATTACCTACTATCTGGATATCAACTTTACCTGTCATCTTACAAATCCACCGACCGGGAATAGACCGAGGACCGTTCGTATTTATTTAAATATATATATATATATATATATATATATATTAGAATACAAAAGCAAACGGACCAAGTTAATTTACAAGCAGATAAATAAATAGTAAATAAAAATTAATGTTTGTTAAAACAACGTAACAAAATTAAATTTAAACGATTAATACTAGGGCACCAGAAGCTTAGAATGATGTGAGGATTCGACATCTCGAGTGTGACTCACGTCGTCATTGCAATCCTTCCTCATTCAGTCTCAATTGGTTGAGCTTAATGTGTGGCAACATTTAACACATTAATACATTCGTCAAACACTATTCCGTTGACGTGTCACTGCCACTGTAGATAGTTGCTATATTATTTTCACCACTATACGGTCTCAGTACCAAATAATCATATCTTATATCCAATAAACCAGTGACATAGGCAGAGTAAAATTATTAGTGTTCGATCCACAGCGGGAGTTTTAACTAATATTGTTCAGTTGAATGATGAAACGTGTTGGTGACAACTTGTTACTTTATACATGTGTTCGAATAGGGCATTAGTGCTTATTCCAACGACATTGGTAAGATTTTCCGCGTGTACTCCACAGACAATTTCCACATCTGCACGTAGCGTTCGAGTATAAAACTCCTCGATATTAAATATTTTTATGTGTGAATTATTGTGTGAGAACGAAAAATATAACCATAGCACAACATCCGTTCGTGAGTACACACGTGCGGGACACAGACACCGGCACACACACCGCGGCGCCTTACGAACGGAAGAACCCGTGTGTTTTATTCACGCTCCGATTATGTCCTCGTACGCCTAAAGTGACTACATTTACGATCAAACTTTAGAAAAGTGCCGATAAAGTGCATAGTGAGGTGAAATTAAAAAAGGGAAATTGAAAATATTGTATACACATAAATCTATAGATATTGTCAGATAAAATGCTTTTAGATTTACTATGTAACTGATCGCATATGTTTAGTAGCAACACAATAAAGATAGGAAAAATTTATTCTCATCGCTGTAGTGCATCAGTTTGTTATCAAGGATACTGTAAACTGATATGAAACGGAAGTGTTTTTTCTTATACTTTTTCCTGTCATTATCTTGCCCTTACCCTATCATCTGTGGTCAGTGCAGCGTGTCTCATTCTCCCATTGAACCTATCGTGAGTCAAGTAACTCTTCTTTTAGCCATATGATTAGATATCATAAAATGATATACATTTTCTAGGTGACTTTCTGTCACTGCTACCCATTGGTAGACACCCACTGAATCGATGCCACCTACACCGTATTCCAATATATTACTTCAGTACAGCCTAGTCCAGTTTTCTGTTTATCAGATGCTTTGAATGTTGTTAAAGTTCACAGAAACTATCAATAATATGATTACCTTGAATATGTTTAATTATGTCTCAATAATTGTATCTTGAAGAATATTTCAAATGAATTCTTAGTCTTTAAACAAATATTTAAACAGACTAAAAGGGGAAAATGAAAAACTCTAGACGTCGCATTGACATAAGCTTTCGATAAAACGTTGCCG
>DWPT01004960.1:0-12675 GCA_018251895.1 Agathymus mariae mariae | reverse complement strand
CCCTTCTAGCAGCAATAATATTTGTAAGTGTTTCTGTTGCAGCGTCGGAGAGTCAGAATCAGATCCCCCACCCTCATCTTGGTCGTTAACATGTTGATGATGTACAGACAGAACAGAATTGCCTTTGGGGGGCGATGACTTCTTATCTACAGATGGCCTGTTATTTTATTTTTCAAATATTAATATAAAAAAAAAAAAATCACGTTAGTAGCTAATGCGGCTTCTACCAAGTAACTCACGCTATGCAAGTTTCAGCGTAATTTACATAATTTCAGACAACTGCAACCACACCAACATAACAGCGAAACAAACACGTAATTTTAATGGCAATCACATCGACGGACGTCAGAGACCGTCAAAACCATCAATGACAAGATGAGTGATTTTGTACTGGACGCGGTTTTAGCATCGTGTCATTCAATGCGATAAACAAGCGTCACCATTAGAGAACTTGTTCTGACAACGAGACTAATTTTAATACGATAACCTTTTTTTACCCACTCTTTCGAGTATCCGTTTACAAGTTGTAAAACTACATTACTAATAACGTTGTTATTTACGACACATGTAAGTGACATAACAAATTTTATCTTTAAAAATGCGACATAATAGTAGATAACATTTCAAAGTCGCATTTTTGTAAATCCCTCTGGAGAAAGAACTCTGAGGAGAATTCACATCGGACCTGGCTGGGACCCTGGACCAGATTAGCTATCGCTTTATTTGAATATTTTTAACGTATTCCCTTGTAGCTAGTTGAACAAGTGAGTTCCCCGTTTTTTACTTGACCGGCAACCCGTTGGTGTTACGGATCTCTTTAAGCGGCGGCCATCGATTAACGTCACATGTGCTGGGCTGCTCGTTGGTCGATAGATGTAAAAAAACATCTTAAAGAGACCATACCTACATTGTTATTAACAACTCACCCTCGCCTCGGGTGGATATAATCTTTTCGTCGAATTCAGCATCACGTTATGACCTAACCTCGGTTAGGTGGTGAATTTATAGTAGATTAACGATTTTTTATTACATTCTGTATCTAAAAGTACCTAAAAATAATTTGACAGAGACTCGCCAGCATTTGTTATATACCAAAATAGATGTTATTAAAAATCTGATGTAAAAATACATTCCAATTCAATACCACAAAATTGATTTTGTTTTCATTGAGAAAATTCACTTTGCATTTCGCTTCAAAAAGGAAAATAAATATTGAATTATTGGTTCGAAACACTGGTTATAAATCCTTTTTTTTTTTTCTTAAAATACATGATAATATTATTACATTATCCTCTGTTCATGATATTATATATCTAAGTTTTTGAGAGATAAACATATTACTTTTAGCTATACCAAAAACATAGTCAGTTGTGCATTTGGTTAATTAATATGATGTAGAAGTGGGGGCGAGAGGTATACCTGCAAAATCTCTCTATAAAGCAAAGTATCTAAAGCTGCACTAAACAGGTTCCTTCCAAATATAGCTAGGCAGTGGGGGGGCACGAGCAGTGAAGGTGAGCATGCATGCGCATCATAAAGGGGGCCCCCTTAAACGTACACGAGACTCACAAGACCCGGGTACTACTCGGAGTTCCTCCCTCTGTCACATGATGGACCCGGCACGCGCGTGGTGAGTTCATCAAATGCTAAGAAGTCCCGACTCATTTAGAGGAAAATTAATAACCCTGTGGCCCTATATATTTCATTTCACATATCCATATTGCGAAGACCGTACGAAATCGTATTCATCACACAAGCGAAATCGTTATGGCATGTTATAGATTTGGATATACTGCTAAAATTGTGTTTATAGCGTCCGACTTCCTGCCTATACCGACGAAAATACCGTTACGCTCGTACAACCAAACTCCATTGATTTACATACGCAAATCAAGACGAATTACCAACAATGCACGCCCAAAATTATGACGATGACTTCTCTAGGACCACGGTACTTATTTGTTTAAGTGTAGAAAGAATATTAAAAATCACAATATGTATATTATACGTCTTGTCTAGTATATTGCGTAGTATTTAACGAGATTTATTAATACAATCAAATTAGTCACGTGTTTTATGTTCACCAAGTTGTTTTCATAAGAACAATCTTCGAAATAAATAAAATAAACGCTTACACACTCACACCCCCGCTGTAGGACACCCTGTGTTGCGGGCGGCATGGACATACACAAATATTACATCACACACACCATGACGCGAGAACAAACACTTATCTGTCACATAAATGTCTGCCCCGGCCGGGAATCGAACCCGGGACCCCCCGCTCGGGAGGCAGGGTCACTACCAACTGGGCTATGAGGTCGCCAAAGATCAAAGAAAAGCTACATGTACGTTTTATGAAATGATGATAGTAGACAAGTCAGCACTTCATAGATTAACCTCAACCAAATAAGTTATCACATTTAATTTGCATGGATTAAAAAGTCCAATATCATCTATATCCAACACTGATTAATTTACACCACATTAAGTCAATGCAGTTTCCGTCAACATTTTAGATATCCTTGCAAATATTACATTCGTATCTTGGAATACGCGTACAGAGCGGTTGTAGAATTATGACGGAAACGCTCCCAAACAAAAACAAACTAATGCCGCCCGCTTGGTGAGCCTTAAAAAAAATTACACTCGTTAGTGCATCCGGTAAATTACGATTGCTAGAAGTTGAGTTTTTGCCGTGCGTCCATTCTAAAAAGAGACCGATCGGATGTACAGCATCGCACACAGCAAAGGAGAATATGTTGTCGCAGGACGCACGACAAGAGCCAGTGTCCATGAATGGCCCTAACGAACTCGCTGACCTTGGCAGTACGGCCCGACCCTGCCCAGCGCGCCCGGTTACAAGTCGATACAAATTATATATGTCACAAATCGACTATGTTCTCGGGTTCGAAATTCTTAGATATAATGTTAACCATCTCAGACCATACGAAAAAATATTATTTAGTATAAAATGTCTCTAATTTTTGTTTATGGTGTTATAAATATCAAAACGCAATTATCTGACAGCAGCCACACAACAGGAAACGTATAGCATTATACATAGACATGTTCATATATGTGGCCAGAAGCGGTAAACATCTCATTCATGATCCCTTGATTGAGCCTGAATGAGTGACGTGCTTTGCTTATACAATTCGCCGCGTAACAGGAAGTTAAACCAGTTCAACTATATCAAGGACGCTAACATTGGAACATGTATTTTATTACAATTCATCATAGTAATTTCTCAGCAATTAAAATTTGATTTCGACAATAAAGATTCAGTTAAGAATAGAAAGAACTCTTATCACGCTAATACTTGAAGTATTTTTAATAATAAAACGTCTAAAAACTGAATTGAAAGTTTTACCGACCCATAAGATGAAGGAAGACAGCCTTGTTGGGCACCTTCTCCGGACATTATTATTAATCCCCAGACTTTCATTTATATCTGTCCGTACACAATAAGCAGCGAACAAAACAAGTGTCCAGACGACGTTAAACATTAGTACTTACATAAATCTACACTGAGAAATTTATCATCGGGCGAAGCAAATTATTTTAAAAGAAAATAACAGCGAGCCATCCTCTGCGCCCACGCGAGAGTAACGCCATTGGATCGGGGTCACAGAACAAAAAGTAAATTATTTTTACGGCGTACCATCAAACAAGAACGCAATGGTTATATCATTCGATGGCAAGAAAGATAACTCTCCGAGGCTGATTAAAGACGCCACAGATTTCGAACAAATATAAAGCTTTCCTTTTTCCAACATACCAGGTGACATGGGGGAAATATTTTTAATCAGTACAATGGCACAAACTACTCATGGACACTGGGCCCGTGATGTGGATTCGTGAACTTTCTACAAAAGTAATTAAGCGATGTGACCTTGAGAAAATATCGGCAGCGGGTGACGACATGCTAACCCAATTTATCGTACGTGCCCGCGCATACCGTTTGAGGATTGCTATGCGGTTCAGAACGAACCATAAATTATGGTCAACTGGTCTGTGTTCGTTATGTTAGAATAGATGTATATCTCGGTGCATTTTTACCTCAATAGGACTACGAGCATTTTTATGTGGTATGTGACATTTGAGAGCAAGGTTACGTATTAAAGACATTATTTAATATCGATTAAAGAAATAACAAATGAGTTATTTCTAAGAATATTGAATGTTGAAATTAATAAATTGTTTTAAATCTCAACCAAAATCTGCAACTGCACATCATTAGAAATTTAAAAATCAGTTTGACCCTCAAACATTACGCCAGTTTTTAAGAACGGAAGTTTTAATATTTTATGGGTTCAGTCATGTTCCATTACTTTGTCTAAATAATACTAAATAACTTTATATTTTTAGCCAAAAGTCAAAAATAAGAGTATCAAATTAGTATTAATTTAATTTGCAACAATCCGCAAGCACATTGTGTGATGGTATATACTTCTATACATGCATAGAACCTCCCTCCCTCCCACAAAGAAAAACATGCAGTTATGATAAATAAAAGTATATACCAACATACATACCGTCACCAACACGTGTTTCGCTCCGGAATCAAACAAGAGTATTTTACAAAAACATGTGTCATACTTATGTGTATGTAATTATGTTTTAGTCGGCATATTCCATACTCGATTCGCCCTGGATTATGCTGAATATCCTTTAAATTTAGTCTCAAGTAAAACCCAGAATGCAAGAAAGTTGATAATAAGTACCGCATCGACGTTTTAACGACTGCTAGAGCATGGTTGTGGAATCTTTTGTTTAATCAAATATTTATTATTACATCAACAATATTATTTCTCTTCGACGACTCAACCTGTGAATTTTGTTATTTTCACTAAAAGAAAAAATATTTTTAGTACGATAGAATTGTGGAATTACCTATTGCACTTTAACTCAGTGCGGAATTCGTGATCTATGATTGATTGCGGCGTTCTTACCAACCTCCATCAGCCGTACCATTCGTGCACGAATTTCGATTCATATACAGTGGAGTAAATGCCAAAGCTATTATCATTTTGTGGCGTTTAAATCACCAATTCAGATCCGTAAACGGACGTTGACCTGGATTCGTGCGACCGACCTCGAGCTGATGCGATCGACAGAAACTTACAAACCATATGATTTAGCAATCACCTCACATTATATTTCTGCGTGCGAACAGAATAAGATGGTGGTACCCAAAGACTTCCTCGAGTGCAAACAATGCCTCATTACAGCAAAGTGTTATCAATAACTAAACTGTGAAGTCGATATCTATTCGCATGGCACAATAGGTGAGCGACATCCGAAGCTCATTACGAGCACTCGTTTCCGTTTGCGATTTACACGCAACCGCTGGTTTACTGAGCTGTCCACGCGCCAAACGTCTGTCGCGTAAGACATTACATTTAATTGTTCGATTATCCAAATTACTGAATTCGTAATCGCCCTAATAACGTGGTTAATATGCAAACCAAAAATACATATATATTATTTAGGAAAACATTTCTTGGCCATTACGTCAGCGGGATTACGATCTCTACGATCACGTAGAAAGTATTAACTTTCAAAGAAGATCTTGATTCTTTGACATTGTTCTATTGCCGCCGCTAAGATTCATAAGCACGGCCGACCTTGACTGGATGTTTACAGATCTTCCGACGATTTGGCAAATGAACTCGCGTCCGTAGCTTATAATATATTGACGGCAATGTTTGACTAACCGTTCTATAGTTTATTTACTGTCATAAAACCTTACAACAAATCAGTTTAACCTGTTTGCCTGTAAATTTTATTTCAGATATATTTTATGATTACGATGTACAAGGGAAGGTAAATACACCAATCCTTCATTGCTCCATTCCGTTGATTGCTTTTTAAGATATGTAAATGGCTTGCATCGCCTTTCATGTAGCAAGCATGAATGTGCAAGTTTCATGTCAAAAATAAAGCAAAAAGATGCTTGGCACTCCTACACGGCTGCCTGTCGTACATTTATCTGGATTATTCTGAATGGTCTCACAGCGGCTGAGGTCGACTGTAAAACAGCGTGCTATTTAAATTGTATTTTCAATTGAAAATATATTTCTAGTCTTAGTTGGGATCCGCAACTGCTACTCTACGAGTCAATTATTTTCGAACGCTTTTTATTGTCGTGCTGAATAAGATATGTATACGAAAAGACAAACAGAACGTGAGGACGCGTCCATGCTCTCGTCAGTGATCCATGAGCATGGGCATCAAATGGGCAAACACGATTTGTTTTGTGCAAACATTGTACTTATCTCGGGTAGTCGCATTCAGGTTTTATCTATGCACCACCTACGTCGCACCAAGCATAGTGGCACAAGAGACGAGCGTGCTCGGAGTGGCAAACATTTGCATCGTCAATATTTGTCACAAGCCCCCGCTATTACAAGAGATGGCCCAAAGGAACTTTTCACAATACGGAAAGTATTATTAGTATTTATTGCTTATTGTAGCACATCTTGTTTCTAGTTTGCACTTTGTAGGGATTGCTTCAAAGATCCTCTTTTACATCTTCATTTTTTATGTTCGAAGTTATTTATGTACACTTACGAATGAATGTAATATGTGAGAAACGAGCAGATGGTGAACGTGATATTAATATTAGTAGTAAATATCTCTTGAGAAAGAACCCGACGGAGTAAAGCGATGGTCGCTGTTTTAATGAATATATTTTTACAGGGCACCAGTACATTGTACGGCGGAAAACGCATAATGACTTCCGTTGGACGGACGACGAAAAACATCGAAAATAAATCGACGGAGGGATTCTAACTGACTTGATAGCACGTTGATCGGGCGAACAGATACATTTGTAATTCAACAACGAAAGTAAATTGATTCTTTGTCGGTGTTCTCGGTTATTAGCCTCGTTGTATATAAAATTTTATGAAAATAAATCGCTGTAGAATGTCGTAACACAATACTCAAATATTTTAGCTCTAATTGTCAATAACAACTAATCTGATTAATTATCTAGATCTGGCAATTAAATTTGGAAAAATACCCGAATTGATCATTGAAAGAGCTTACTGCTAATTAGTTTTAACAGATAACAATAACTATGAAATCTTAAAAACTAACAAAAATCCTCGCTTCCAGCTACGAATAGCTGCCTGTCAGAAGAACTGAAAAAGCAAATCCTGCGGATGTGGAAACGCGTTCGCATAGCTCGAGACCAGCGTCCATCGACGTTTCTAATTCCGATACATCCTCCGAGTTTCCTGCCGACAGCACGCTCGGAGAGTTCGGGGGTTATGATTGAGAGATGAGCGAAATAAATAGATTATTAATTGTGAAATAAATTTGAGAAATAAATTAATTTTAGTTCCGCGAAATTTAAATGGATACTTTAATCAATAAAACTAGTAAGCAGGTTTATTAAAAGAGACATTGACCAATTTTGCAAAACGCATAATGAACCATTGGAACATTGGATATATTAACAAATATTTATTGGATAATTTTATAAATACATATGATTGAAAACGCAATTCCATACTGTTTGAAGACCATTACATTCCCAAATAAGGAATCTATGGATTGTTTAAGTACCTACGTTTGATTAATATATAACACTAAAGTTATTTGTTAAAAACAACGAAGAAGGTTTAAGGTATGCAAGGTCCAATGTTTTAAAATACCAATGATGAACAATGAACAAATAATTTAGAATTCACATTTTTTAAATATTAAAGTTAGGGAAATAGTTTAAAATTGTTATAGTTTGTAAGGTTACAGCATTTTGCAAGAACAGTGCAGATTGGCCAATTAAACAGTATTTTGGCCTCTCCAATGTCAGAGGAAGCCAGGACACTGTGCAGGCTGGGTACTGTAGGCCTTGTAAAACAATAAATTGTGATTCTGGTTTGTGTTCCTATTGTATAATTACGTGTGTGTCAATATATTGTTGATCCCTTACGGGACGATATGGTCGCTCAGCGACAATGTCCCTTTAATAATAAATTAAAAAAGAATAGGAAAATAAAATACAAATCTACTAAAGAAACGGCAACTATCTTCGATAAGATAAAGTTTTGAGATGATATAAAGATTACAATGGTGTACTTTTTTTGTCAAGTAGTAAGTCTACTAAAATATCAAAGTGAAACAAGTTGGATCCACACATTATTTCGACTGATCGCAACGATAAATACAAGATCTACCTTTTAATACATTTGCTAAAAACAGGTTCGTTGCCTGCCATCTTAAATCTCGTTGACAGGTTTATCTGCAAGTCGATATATGAACGTTCACCTTATAAGGCCACAATATTTAAGGCCACCGCCGGTACATTACAAGGATTATTATTTAAGATGGAATTAATTCCTTGCATATATACTTTTTAAGTCTAAAATTTCTACGTATTAAAACTGTCATGCTGATTTATATGATGAAATACGCCGAAAACGTGTTTAATTCCAAGATTGTTTAGAAAATACTGTTAAATTGTAAATGATGTGCAATTAATAAGACTATTTTAACGATATTGTTTATCTTCAAAGCACATAGATTGCAAATACAAAATGTCAATAAAGACCGGCTCCTGTCACTGTCTGTTCACTATCAATTATTTATGACTATATATAATGCTGCCTTGTCATATTGTTATCAAAGATATTAATATTGTATGCTAAGAAAAGCACTGATTTCTGTCAGTTACAATTATAGGGTTGCTTCTAATTTGCGATAAGTTGTCAATGATATATTTAAAGTATAGTATTCAGGTATTTTCATATTTTTACATGTAATAGCATAAAGCTTAAAAAGAGCATCTGCAATTTTCTGGGTTTTTCTCGTTCTGTGAATTAGAAATACATATATTAATTCATAACTTTTTTATTTATGTTCGGATTGCAATGAGACAAACTTTGGATATTAAGTGATGCTTACTGCATTAGACTAATGTATCTAATGTATATCAAGCCGTTTCTAACATTAGCGGGAACAAACGCACATACAAACAGACAAAAATTTTAACAACTATTGTATTGGGTTCTATTGCGTCAATCAAGGCCCGTAATAATGTTTTTTTCCCATATATCGTTCATTTACAGAACGCGATCAGTTAGAATTTTATTATTAGTAACGGTTTAGGTGTACACGAACGCTTTGAAACTTTTAAAATATAGCTTTGTTAAACGACTTTTATTATTTCCTGTACCTTTTATCCACTTATTTTGTAATTTCTTTAATTATTTTATTGTGATGAATATTTTTTTATTATTGCCAAGTATTTCGCAAATTTCACATATCATCATAGTTACTTTTATTTTTAATATGTTTGTTCTTGCCCTGAAAATTCACTGAAAAGGAACACGAAATAGAACGATTCCAGATAATACTTTAGTATAAAAGGCGAGCAGTTTGACCAGAAGGGGTAGTCTCTCGAAGTTTCTGAATCAGTTAAGACTTACGGGAAGTCTCGTACAACAGACTGGAAGTTTTTCACTCTCGACTAAGAGATCTCCACTCGCTGAACAGCGGAGACGTGAACTCGTGCGCCCTAACATACGCTCCTCTCTTAGAAGCCTCCGCGCGCTACACGCCGGAGTAGTGATCGACATTACCAAGTCACTTTTACCTGTTTTATACTATTGTAACTTACTTTATTGTAATCACCAACAATATTTTAATACAATCTATGTTCTATATTTCTATTTCTTCAATCTATATCTAACACAAAAACGGTCCCAAATTCACCACTGAAAACATGAATGATTTTGAACAGAGTTATACTAGAATTATTATGTAGGAATTTTACGATAAACTATTGATTATGAGATGTCAGTATGATTCGCATGGATAAGGACACGAGACTAGTCTGTAATCAGTCCACATGGACTATTTGGAAGCGCCCGCTGAATGTGCAAGTTAACACCTATTGTTTCCGCCGCTGTAGTGCATACGCTATACCCATTGCTTGCCTTCCAGGAACGACTCCGATTGTTCGGTTCTCAGGACGGCACCTTTGTCGATAGCATGGACCTGGAATATCTGCGAAACGGTTCCGCGAATCAACTTTATGAACTTTGTTTACAATTGGTAAATTGAGGAAAATTGCAATGGGAAACACAAAGATAATAACGGCTTTGTCGATGATTGACTACTCTTGAGTAATAGCTTGGATGCGGAATGTTATTAATTATGCTATTTCACGCGGATAACGTATTAAGTATTTTTAATACACAATCGTAATAATTATAAAAATGAAGTTCATCGAAAAACGACTTAACGACAAAGTCTACTGAAACGCGATTTTCCGTCTTAATCATCAAACTAGCTCAAAGTTTTAAGTGTATTTTATATTCAAAAGTGTGATAAAATTACGAAGTGCAATAGTCAGACAACAGCAATAAAATTAAATAAACTTGTTTAAGAATACGAGTACAAATCGTGTGGTCGGTCACAGACCAGGTGCCCGTCATGGGAACTTGGTGCTCATATTATAAATCTCGGTGAAGACGTATGAGTGGGGGCCACGGTATTTGACTCCGTAGGTAGAATAATGTAGACATAATCGTGGGAAGCATAATATAAGGTAGTAATAGCTTTTAACGCCTCGATAACGCAGCCAAGACAGTGTTCATTTATTAATTCCAAAGCAGCCTTATGCCTCTTTGTAACCTGTGTTACAGATTAACAACAAGTTATTTGTATTATCCGTTTACAAATACGTAATGCAATAAATAGGTTTAGAATTTATAAATTCTGAATCAAAATCACAATTTCCACTTGGACTGATAACATCAAGAAGTGCGACACGATTAATAAACATGGATGTTATTGCCCTCCGAAACAAAGAATCAATTGTAGACAAACAAAGAGTAGACAACGTTAAAAAAAAGATCATATTAATAGACGCGAAAAGAAGAAATGCGATCAAGATACTCTAGTTCGATACGAGGACATCCTCTTAACGTGTCAATTACATGATAACTCGTTTGTATCTGTTTAACAATACAATTGCGGCAACTATTGCCTAGATTCCTTATGGATATTAACGTGGTATAAGATAAGTTACAATCGCCTTATTGTCCATGAACACGTGATACGTTCAAAACTATTGTAACAGTTATAAGAAAATCTATCAGTATCCTCATTTTATTGGAACCGACATTGTGTTTGATATAGATTGTAAGTATCTTAGGGCTGATATTATTACAAATCTACGAAAACAACAGATTCATGTGTAAATACTAAGTAAATAATAGAAAAACATTAAGTATACCTACTATTTACACTAAAATGAACAGGCTTACAGTAACAAGCCATAAAGCCGATCAAAGACGTAACGCAGCAGGCGCCAAAGTCTCCACATTTAATTGGACAAGAGACCATTTAAAGACCGTTTTCTTTAAAGTGCCCGCGCGATCTCAACTTGTCGCCGTGTCGCAGGAAAGGATGTGAGGGCAAGGGGCGCAGGGGCCGGGCTCCACCGCTACACGATATCCCTTTTACGCGGATCAATTAACGGACACCGTCGGCCCGGATGTAGGTAAACACTTACATTAGCACCTCCATCCTTCTTTAATATTTTTATGACCATACAAATATCTTGAAAAACAGTAAGCACGTTAAAATTTAGTTGAGCGATCCTTTTTAATCCATTAACGATGGGAATATTTAGTACTTTCCAAATCTGATTCTGTTGTCTAATCACAATCGAGAGCGAACACTGGACACTAGCAATTTAAAATGCAGAACTACGTTAGTAGCTTCTGGTGAACTAAGTAATAAAGTTATTTCGCAACTTTATCTCAAAACAATCTTATACGTACAATCTACATATGGCTTTGATAACTTGCGCAACGCCAGCCATACACAGGACGACCTCTTTGGCTGTATAGCGTGTTGTTTATCTACGACTGGCAGGACATTAGAGCTCATTGAGAATCCGTGCACTAAGCACTTGTATTCCGCTTGCGTCGACCCGCGTCCGAGCAAAGGACGCGATTAATAACCGACCCATTATGGACCTACTGGAAGTTTACTTTGAGACGCAGAGACAATACTACTGGTACGTCCATTTATTAATATCTGTCTGTATCTTTGTTTTGTTATTACTATTGCTGACGATGAATTCATTTCTTTGTACGTCCTTAACAAACATTGCTTATTCATCAAAACGGAAGTTAAATACTATGCAAAGAAAGTAAAATGCACATACCTGCAGAATTGTTATAATAATATCAGAGTTCTGATTTATTTATTAACTAGGGATGTTATGGATATGATATTTCGGATCCGGATATGGATACGGATATATGAATAATATTTTACCGCTTTCGGTTACGGTTATGGATATAAATTTATTTCGGATTATCCGTTTGTTTCGGATAATTTCGGTTATGGATATTAGATGATTATAACTTGGAAAAAATATATAATGTATTTAGAAAGTTTGACTTTGTTTTCAGGTTTTATGTGGTATTATAATCAAAGAAAAAACAAATAAAATAATAAAAACTGTCTAAAATGAGAACGATAAGATTAATCTATCGGCTCGGTCAGCGTGACCCAGTCATAACGTGCTTTATTTAGACTCGACCACTATCCGAAATCATCCAAAACATTCGGATTCGGTTACGGTTTCGGATATATTTTTATTTCGGATATCCGATAGTTTCGGTTACGGTTACGGAGCTCCAT
>DWPT01004959.1:0-12676 GCA_018251895.1 Agathymus mariae mariae | reverse complement strand
CAGAGTGGCGCAAGTTAGGGGAGGCCTATGTCCAGCAGTGGACCTCCAAAGGCTGATGGATGGATGGATGACTACATTTCGTCTCACTTGTTAGAGGCTTCTAGGCTTTGAACCATCTAATTGAAACCTGACTCCTATAAAGGGATTCTTTGACTATCTGGCTGATCACACTTCCAGAAACAAACAGAGCTTCATTGTTTTCTTCTTAGTTGGGATTGTCGCTTCTTGAGTTGTGGAATTGCATGAGCAATAGTGACATCATCGCTCGTTGTCTGTCACAATCTTGGCCGCACAATTTCGGCCTAGAATGCTCCCCCCAAACCCACGCTGGTAGAACAGGGTGTCGTAAGAGGCGACAGAAGCCAGCCTGCTTGGTGGTAAGGCTTCGCGTAAGGTTTATATTATCAGTATTACTATTGAGTCATTTATATTATTAATGGTCATTTTATCTACTCTCGAAGCCTGTCTGGTTTGCTACCACCCTCCTGCTTGAATCAGCCGACAACTGATTCGTCGTTTCCTGGCTTGGAGGCTTGAGAGCCAGTACTTTCTTTCTTAACTTTGCGTTTCTTTTCCAATAACACTTCAATGAAACCTTTGGTCTTGTTGATGTCCATGGGCGATGGTGACCACTTACCATCAGGTGGCTCGTCTGCTCGTTTGTAGCATATTAACATAAAAAAAACTGCACTTAACTAAAACTCTAACTATCTGCTTAAAATTAAGTTTACTGGGAACTGTACCGATTGTAATACGATTTGAGAGCAGCGGTGGCACGCTGCACGTACCGTCGGCAACAAAGCAAAACGCTATGATCACCCGCATTGCGGAATTCTTTGCGATGCGAAATAAAATCAAAGTTTAAACGCGTGCACATAATATTGTGTGGCCTCTAAAAGCAACGCTTTCGTGTGTTAGATGCGTGCAATGGATTCCAAACTTTTGCATATCCATGGTAAGGTTCAAAGTCTGTTACACAATATTCGCCGGTATTCCTAGTTAGGAGCAAGAGGTGATTCGACTAAGCGATTATTATGGTGAACAGTAAAATAACTCCACTTTTTCTTTTAGTTTATTTTCTTCGATGTACAGTATAATATTGCAAAGGTTTTAGTTACCTGAGATAAGGTTTTCGATATTTGAATGCTTAATGGAGCAAGAACTCGTATATCATATACATTATTTAAATTTTTGATGTTACTTTGTTTAACAAATAATTTACATCTTAATAATCCCAGTAGGTGCTAGCTAACCCATTATTATTAGGTGCAACATTCGCGTCTACACTTACAAGGCCCTTACGCCTTATTATCAACCACCGGTGTCAGTAAGCGGTCGGTAGAGTTCACACACTATTAAGGATACTTTAGAGAATCCACAGATTTGTGTGTTTTCGTATGATGCCATGTTATTCTTTACTAAAATTATAATGTGAGTTAAATAATTTTTTAATATATTAAATTTTATTTGTATTATGACTAAAACGAATGGAACAAATAGGCATCTCTCGAATAGGATTTAAATTTCTAAAATAAAGAGAAAACAGTTTAGTACCACTTTCTCTGTTTGTTTTCAATCGACTTTCTCTTATTATGTTTGATATCAATTGAAGAACTTTACTGTAATGATAACACGACGTGGTTTAATGATTATAGTGGAATTTAAACCACTAGTTTTAATAACTTCTCTTAATTAGTTATGATATTTTTTTAAGTAATTTCGTACGTTTAGGGTTCTGTTCATTAGAGTTCAAACCAATGTCTCCTGATCTGCGAACAACATAATGGTTATTTGCTTTGAAGGGTACTATGCTTGATATTTCAGTGCAATACAATTGTACTTCTGCACACAGTTAAGTTTTATTATTTATTTGGTTACCTTTTACACTTCAGCTAGAATCAATTAAGAAATTAAAATGTTTTTTATGTATTTTGATCGCAACTCTGCACATTGGCTCCATTCTTAGCCGTAAACTCGCGGTTACCCTGTTTGTGTATCAAACATACATGGCAGACAGTGATCGCACCAATGGCTCGTGAGTTCATTTAAGTAACCATAAAAATAATATACTTCTATGTGTAACCCCGTATAGATAATAACTTACAAGGTTGTTCATATTTAAGCACTTTACTTTTACATAAGTTAGGCGGTCCGACCGCTACACTCCATATTTCTCCATTAAAAACAGATCGATCAGCGGTCGGCTACAAGGATAGGAAGATAAGAAGTAGCATGACGTCACATAATTTTCTCCTTAGCTCGGAGTTCCTCCTTTGTTGAGTTTGCTTTTGCTTATATCCTGACAACATTATTTAAGCCGGGCTTACGTCGTCCCTAGGCTTTTGGAAACAATGATTTATCGACTGTTTGGGATGTTTCACTACTTACTTTGTAAACTTCGTCTGATATCCGACCCAAAAATGTTCCCTGCATATTAAATATCAGGTACGTGTAGAGAGAAAGATACAAGTAAAAGTATTAAGTGGAAAAATTTTACCCTTTTTGGTAACTCAATATACGAAAACGTAGTGCTAAAAGTATGGTAAGATTGACTGAAATTCATTAGCCTATTCCACGGTACGGGTTGTCATGATTTAGAGATTAGTGAGCACGTTGCTTTCGTACGCTTTGGTTAGATAAGTGATTAACTCAATGGTTGCTCGGAAGTTTTTAGGTCTCCAAGAGTCTTCCGACAGGTCTTAACGGGTGCTATGTTAGTCAAGGTGATTAAAAACAGTTCATAATTTAGTATGTACTCGTAATTTGTGATCCCGGAAAGACTGTTAAGTATAAGCTGCCCCTTCCACGAGGAATGATAGAAGTAGCGGAAATCAGCGCAGTTCCTCGGACCGAATGTATTATACGTATAAATATATTGTGCAAGAAAACCACTGCGCCGCTTATGCGATAATGTAGGATCTAAAAACTCTATGATTTTAGTGATACCACAAAGCGGTTTCTATTTCAAAATAAGCTCGTAACACTAGTACTTATAATTCTTCGCTCTTTTTATCATCACAAGCAGACGGGTCTTCTGATAGTAATTAAAAACCACCGCTCATCGATATTGCAGATGTGCGTATCATTAACACAAACAAACATTAATTACTATTGGAGCTGTTAAAAATATTTTTCACGAGTCGTTTGTTTCGAGGCGAGTCTGTCATCGTGTGTCTATACTGTAGTAATCTTAATTTATAATCTGTGCACACATAGCTCAGATATGTAAACGCAAATCACATATCAACTTCATGGATTTACAAAAAACATATTCCAAGCCCCACAACACACTCCGTACTCCTCGTGTAGGTGACACTAGGATGCAACGAAATTAATTAGAATCGAATAGTGTATCTTGCTATTTTTTATAAAAAATTACATTTTTTAAGTGCTTATTTAAGAGCACAGGTGCACTGGATAACTATAAAACTAGTTTTTGTCCTAGATGTAGAATGCTGAAACGAGGCACAGAGAATGGATTAGTGCCCATATGAAAGAAAAATTGATAAATGTGGTATTTTGTAAGAATCTGCCCTTGATGACGATCCTAAGAGGTTTATCCAATCCGAAACGATGGATGTCTAACGTGAGACGATTTCACTGAGTAGTAATTTTTTAGTAAGTCAATTAATTGATCCAAGATTATTTGTTACGTTACACTGATCTCATAATTTTGGCTTTTCATGACATTTCATTTGATCTATAAAAATAATGATTTCAGTTTAAATTGGCACTTATTTCACAGGATAGCTTTGTACAACAGAGGCAGAACATAAAAATCACAGTTTAACGCTTTTGAGTACACTGAACTTATTGTAAAAAGGTAAACTAAATACTTAATAAGAAATTATTGCTAACCATTACAGTGAACCTAAGAGTCGGTTTGATTAACCGACATTATTTGTAAAATTTGACTAGCGTTACTACCTATTGCTAAAAATCATATCGCCTCCATGAAACAACTAATTATGTACATTATGCTCTCAACCGATCAGTTTATCTAAAAATAAAATGATCAACACCAATCAGTATATTATACAATAGATTGGTGACTACATAGCACTCCTGAACTCAAGAATTTATCTCATGAAAATATTAGGTCCTTGGTCTTGCACACAGATATTGACGAATTCATAATTACAATCAGATGTGAACAGAAAAGTGAGTGACGAATAATTAAGCAATGATTGACGCCCCCATAGCCCATTTGGTAGTGACCCTGTCTGCCGAACGAGATCCCGGGTTCGATTCCCGGCCGGGACAGACATTTATGTGATAGATAAATGTTTGTTCTTGGGTATGGGTGTTTGCGATGTTATATTTGTGTACGTCGATGCCACCCGCAACACAGGGCATCCTACAGGTGTGAGTCAGTAAGCGTTTGTTTGTTTTTATTGTTTTACAATGATCTTAACAAACAAATTCATTTATTTAAATTCTGTTAAAACAGCTATACTCGGACACACGCTATATTATATATAAATAGGCGTCAATAAAAAATACACATTTTCAAGTTGATTAAAATTCAATGTTCGTGACTTTGACAAACGCTTCGTTCAAGCTGATAATAGAATTAGCTTTACAATAGGTAAGGACTGTGGAGTTGTAATTACGGCGTTTGTTTCGGGCGCTAGTGTTCAGAGCTTGTCTCATTGTCCCTGAATAGAACGAGCAAATTTAGTTACTGAACAATGTGCTATGTGATAGAATGTTAAAACGGTGCTTTTGTATGTAAAAGCAAGTCCATTTCTGACATTTAGTATGGCTACGTACTAAAACCTATTGACGGCCCACTACACTATTGCATCCCAATTCAGGAGGCCTGGATACTGTTAATCTTTAATATTGATAGTTAAGGTCACCGAATGTCTCTGGAAAACTGTAGTCGAGCCGATATTGTATAATTTGTTGATTTACACCTACAGGCTACGAGCGAGAAATTAATTTTTTTATGCTTCAAGTATATATTGTGAAACAATTTTTATTTATAATATTACAATTATTTGTGCTCTATTTTTAAATAGCATTGAATTCTATATTCGCTTCGGTTAAATTGATTCATATCATACCCAAAAACAACGGTTACTCGTTTTTAGTATTCGCGTTATATACTTTTCATGTTTGCCCTATTATATCTATATCTTCTTCGCTGATCATTCCGTGCAAGCAAATTCCAAGAAGCTTTATTTTGTAGCAAGAGGTTTTATTTTGTAAAATTAAGTGAGCCAAAAAATATTTTCATGCATTAGTTTAAAATGTTCACACATGATAATTCTTCAGTGTTCTTGGAGATGTATTCAACGCGGCAGTGATGCCAATCTGTAGTTGTTGTTGTTGTTCTGCTTTAGTGCACGACGGTATTATAAAATTGATGATCAACACACAAATAACCCTGACTTTTATTATAAAATGTATTGAAATTTTATGCAAAACGAAAAAAGAATGCATTATTGAAAAATACTTTATACCACTCGCAGCAAACTTTGCACGTGTTGGATTTAAATGTCTTCAGAATTCAGAGCTCTTCGTTCCCACGCAATAGCTAGACTGCCATGGTTCCTTGAAACTGCAGATATGAATTTAGATTTATGCTCTATAAAAGAGATTTGGAATTGATTTTTAAAATCTGGCCAATAGGTCATGCGGAGTAAATGTACACGCTGGAATTTACAGTTTGGAGTCAACTAAGATGTGAGAAATAATAATATAATTATGAAAACCCATAAATATCAATTTACTGAGCTCTGGTTCCTTTTAGTATTAATGGAGTTATTAAAATCGTCCATCATACTACCTTATCTGTACGGCACTACTCCACCACGCTGGCGAAGTGCAGGTTGACAGGATTTCCGCCTGCTACGAGTGCAAGTTGCACGTTTCCTCGTGTTGTCTTGCTTTTCTAGAACAGGTGACGCATAATTTAAAATATGCCAAATTAGAAAACGTGTAGGATTCGAACCTAGAAGTTTACCAACGATGGCCGATTATATCATAACGCTGTCGCCGCTCAGAAGTCCCCGTAAGGAAGTACATTCTGCCAAAACATTTATCTTCACTCGTGTTACGTATATTCCGAGTATAATTCATGCATAAATAAGACATTACAAACTACACAGACGTGAAATAAAACATTTATTAATTGCCTGATACCTATATTACATTAGTTACTGAACAATGTGCTATGTGATAGAATGTTAAAACATTGCTTTTGAACGTAAAAGCAAGTCCCTTTCTGACAATTACTACGGCTACGTATTAAAACCTACTGAAAAACTAAACTAAACCTTTCTTGTATACGACGAACTAGTACAACGGACTCTATGAGTAAATCAATAGTAATTACTTTATTATATTTAACAATCTCTAAAAACCAATGTCAGACTGAAAATAAATGGAGCTGTGGTAGTCTGACAATTGCCTATGAATACAGCGAACAAAGAGGTCAATTTATTTTTCCTCTTTCTCCTAATGACGTCATTATCTGTAGGGTTTGTCGCGGTCACGTTCATAATTTTCTCTGTGACCTACTCTAACCATGCGTGTATCTTTAAGTGGATTTTTGTTCTCTTAAGGATTGTCGAAAACGCCCCGGACTGTGAGCCATATAACATAATTGAAGACACGGATGTAAGTACATCAAGGGAGAAGAAAATCTTAACAAAACAGTCGGGCTAAAAATATTGAGGGCAAAAGGACTCTTACAAACATCATAGGCATATACGTCATTTGTATTATTTCATTTGCATACAAATGGTTATAGCCTTTTATTATCACAGCATTCTTTACGAGGTATGTTTACGAGGTTCTATCAATCATACTTACTATGACTATTGACGACCCCATAGCCCAGTTGGTAGTGACCCTGTCTGCCGAACGAGGGGTCCCGGGTTCGATTCCCGGCCGGGGAGACATTTATGTGACAGACAAATGTTTGTTCTCGGGTGTGGGTGTTTGTGATATCATATTTGTGTATGTCCATATCATCCGCAACACAGGGAATTCTTGTGCGGGGTTTAAGTGTGTAGACATTTATGATAATAACAATTTTTATTTTTGCAATAATGGACCTTTCGGTTGAGGAGTAGACTTGTTATATAGACCAAAAATATTTGCTTAAGTGCAGATAGAGGTAACTATTTATATAAGTTCCGATGTGCTTATAAGTTCAACAACGTTTTCTCTTATTTCTGATTTACCAAAAATCGTACTCCTTTGAGGCCAGGTGTTTTGTTTTCATAGTAAATTATTATCTGTAAATATATCATATTATAGTAAATTAATATCGGCCGTGCTCTTTTATTCCTTATAAAGGCATTGGGGTTCATTTAATCCCAGGATTGTTCCAGGTATTCCAGAGTTAATATCAAAACGTTTATGATTTCATTGGTTTTTAATGAGAGGTAATTATGTCGTTATATATATTAAATCTTCATTCCAACATAAAGTTTCGGATTTTGATTTGTTAGTTGGGGGGTAGCTTAAGAAACAATTAATTTTCTATTCGAAACCTTACTTACTTGAATGATTTTGCAGACTATATCGAAAGCTGTACGTGTCCCAACTGACATCCTTAATAAACCTTGCTACTATTTAAACATTCACAACTTTGAAGGTTCCCATTATTCGATAATGATGAACTTTCAATGGGACTAACTAATTAGAAACTTGAAGGCCTCCAACAAAATTTGAATCATCAATATTGGTCTACGGATAGTGGCCTCAAAAGCGTTTTTAAATATAATTATGTACAGGAATAGACAAATTGTTTCATTAAGTTGTTTGAAAAGTATTATGTTTAACTTACAAAAATCATTAAAAGCTACTTTTTTTTAGAATGTCAGTTTTAATTTCGATTTCTTTGTTTTGATTTTTATCTCTGACATACGACATGATGATCTTAGCATCTAACGAACGATGTTTTATCTCTCTTTATCATTATTGAACAGTTATTTCATTCCCTTTATTTCACAGTTTTCAAAACCAAAACCATTAAACAAGATTAATTCATTTGATTGATCCGACGGAAAACATTCAGTTCGAATCGCCAACTTTTCACTGATTAGTGATGGACTAGAATAAAGTTAAAACATACTTCAGCGAAGAATATAGATAGCAAATTGTATAAATAGCAGTGGTAGCCTAGTGGTTGGAACATAAGTCTCCCCATATGATGCACTCCAGTTTGAATTCTGCATGCACCTCCAATTTAAAAATGATGCGTGTATTACAGAATATACACTTGCTTTGGTGAAGGAAAACGTCATGAGGAAACCCGAGATCCTATTACGTTCTCAAAGGTATGTGCAGTCTGCTAATCCGCACTTGGTCAGCGTGGTGGACCATGACCTTGAACCATCTGTTTGTTAGTGGAGTGGAGTGAACAAAATGGGTTGTAGTGATGATGACGTATGTTATTGTATTTTCGTTGTATTATGCTGATATTTAAGTCACAGTACAACAATATTTCGTCAGTTCTTTTCGTAAGTTGAAATTGGCACAAAACGTCTGATTTTTTTGTATAAGCAAGGCAACACTGATAAGGGAAGCTAGTATTTCCCAAAAGTTTACTGGGTCGTTTCTCGGTAAACAATCTTATACTTTTGTACGGAAAATCAGTGTAACTTTATGTTTACAGCTTGAAACCACTGTCAAATCCATGCAAGTATCTAATGTGAAGAGAGTTTTGTAATTATGTCGATACATTTGTAAATCAATAGGCAAAAATATTTATTGCTTGTCTTGAAGGGAGTTCACAGATTCAATAGTTCACATGTCGTTAAGTTCGGGCGCCAGTGATAATCGAAACGGGTTTAAAATAAATATTTGTGTCTGCAAATTGTTAGCAATATAGAATTATACAAAAATATAATTGGGTGTATCTAACTTGGTCGATATACATGATTTTTAGTTAGGTGATGTTTAAGACGTTTTGAATAAAAGTGAGTAACAAAATTGCCCGATATTGTAGTCAGCAGTAAAAGATATCAACAGGCATAAGGGGTTCTATAGACATTTAAGTTCAAAGAAACCTCCTCTGCTCATGGTACACGGTGCTAGATAACGTAGGGGGCAATTGCACCACGTGGTAGCAAGCAATGATAGCTTAGTGATTTGAACGACGGTATCCTTCTCGAGAGAGACCCAAGATCGAATCCTGCATGCGCCTCTAATTAATCAAAGTGAGTATTACAAATTAATTAACTTGCTTCAGAGAAAAAAATATCTTGAAAATAAATTGGAATCTGAGAGTTCTGCTCTCAAAAGTTTGTGAAGTCTACCAACTGTTATCAGGTCAGCACGGCAGACCTTAAGCCTTCCTATTATGAGAGAAGACTCAAGCGTAGTAGTAGGTTAATTATGTGCTGTAATGATGAATGTCTCTTGGTTCTATGGTGTTGTTGGAGGACACTGGGCTCTACTATACAACCAACTTAATTTTTAAATCATGTCCATGGATGGTGGTAATTTTGAATCAGCCGGCCCATCTCCTTTTTTCCTACTATTTATATATAAAGCACCACCGAATGTTCGGTGATTAAATCCTGAGACGGGCGCTGCGAGCGGGAGTGTGTGGTGGCCACAGTGAGGCGCGAGCTTTTGGTATATCGGGTATTGCAAAGTATGAATGAGAATTCAGTACTGCTATAGAAATTGAGATGGGAGGTGTTGATGACATTGTTCTATGGCGATAAGAGCGACTCAGTAAATATAATAAAAAATAAAATATCGTAAAAAATAAAATCACATTTTTTACTTTGTGTGAAACAGTCCAAGCAAATTGACTGAGTTAAATAAATCAATGCTCACTCAGTGTCACCTTCACACCAGGATAGTTTGGAGTGAAGACAAAGACATAAAACATTACAAAACAATCAAGTCCCGATAACAAACGGTATCAACACATAAATAAGTGACCCGTTAGGGAACTGAAAATCAAATGAGCTACAGATTTATTTGCAATATTACTTTTCCGGCAGCGATTGGATCTAAAATACGCATAAAATAATATAAGAATGGTCAGAAATAAATGGTAGTTTAGTTGAATAAACATCGTT
The DNA here is from genome assembly GCA_018251895.1 of Agathymus mariae mariae. Classification (NCBI taxonomy): domain Eukaryota; kingdom Metazoa; phylum Arthropoda; class Insecta; order Lepidoptera; family Hesperiidae; genus Agathymus; species Agathymus mariae. Next base: position 2,621 of record DWPT01004959.1, on the reverse strand, counting down.
CTTCCATACAGGAGATGCTCAAAGATGTGTCAAGTCTGCCTTTTTGTACTTGGTCTACGAGGCGGATTATGGTCTTAATTTGTCTCATTGTGAGAGGAAATCGAGCCCTGTGGTTTGAAATTAATGATAATGAGATCTGAAATGATTACTTTTTCCTGCCTAAAATTACGCTACGCTCTCCAACACTCTCTTGCCGTATATTTTTTTGGTGGTCAAGACTCATTACATGTTCGCATAACCATGTGATTATCATGTGTTAGTCGTGTCCCTATTTCCTTTTCATTCGTCATCTAATCTCTCTCACTCATTCAAATAAATCAGCCATCGATAAACAATATATACATGGTTACGAATATTAAGATATTATTAACTGGTAGAACAAAGTATACATCACTTTTAGCAAATGGTTTGACCAGAAAATATTAATGTAAAGTATTCAATAATTTCATGTTTGACCTTTATTTCAGTTCCACTGATGGAACACAAGACACATTTTCAGCCAATTCTCTTAAAATGAGACTATCTAGAACAATAAACAAATAAAACAGAATAATACTTTTGCATAGTAAGTATTTGAAAGTCACCCAAGAGTACAGTGACATTGAGAAAGCGAGTAACACGTAAAGTGGAGTAGACTGGAATGTTTAATGAATTGTCCTCTTGCTCCACAGATGGCAGCGCTATAGAGTCGTTAGTACGAATCTCCATAGTAACTCGTACGTTACTGCTAGGATTTATGGTATACAAAATGTAAAATTTGCTTTAATAGTGCGAATTATAGCAGTAATGTGGTATCAACGATTTTTCGAGTTCGAATTCACTTCCTTCATTTATATCAGTGAACAAAAATATTGTTCTTACTTAAACTGTCTCTAATGTTCTCAAAAATGTGTGAAGTCTGTCTATCCGGTCCTTGACAAGGAGGCTATGACCTTTTTATCATTGACATAGTGTGAAGACTCAACCCCACTGATGCAAAGGGTTACGATGATGATGACTTATAATTAGATTATAATTGGTGTTTAAAACTCTTTATCAAAGTGCTTATTGTCCGGCGGATTGTATTATTCGGCTAAACTTGCTGGCTCGACAAGCAGCGAGATGTTAAATATAGTAATAGAGAAGATAGCACAGATTAAGATTCAAATGATCCAGTGCTGTTAACTAAAAAGAACGCTCATAAATATAACTAAAATATATATATAAACCAATTCGTATAATAATATTTGAGTCTGTCAATCGTTATCGACCGAGTAATGTAGGGCGGAAGTAATTTAGGGCGTAGTCACTAATTGGAAAGACGGCCATTACTAGAAAAATTTGATAGAGGTTAAGTTAGCGTACATTACCAGTCCACACTTGACCTGTGTGGTGGAGTAAGCGGCCAATTGGATGAATCCAAGAGTTTAAAGTTTGAGAAACTTAACCATTAGATTTGTGCAACATTCGCCAGTCGCTGTTTCATGCATCTATAGGAGATATTTTTTTCCAAAAATATTGTTAACTACTTTGCTACAATAATAATTACATTATAACGGGGCCCAATCTTTACATTGCATCTTTAACATCTAAACTACTGAACAAATTGGGACGATACTGTGCGTCTTTGTAACTTAAGATATGGATATGATCTAGGATATTTTTCTTGCTAGGAAAAGTCCCGTAAAGTAGCAAATAAACTTAAATTTATCAGCATCATTTTTCTGAAGCGAAGCGAGGGCGTGTTACTGCTTATTAGGTATATAAATAAAAGAGAACTCAGAACGAAAATACCTGGTTAAAATCCCAATTCTATTACAAAGTACTGTGAATATTATAACAAAGATTCTATCAACAAAGCTACTCAGCAAGAACATTTTAAAATTGTTTTTCTAGGCAACATGCCGGCTACGATAGAATTGTTTGTATAAAAATCTACATAGCTTCACAGACATCTTTTATACATGAGATGAAAAACCGCGCATCTGTGCAATACGTATTTGTAGATGCCAGTCTTAGTTGGTTTTCAAAGTTTTATGATGTCTTGTTATTACAATATCAAATAAGTATATTATAAAAAATAAATAGCTTATATTAGCTGACCTGTTTATATGAATGATTCATTATAGGTCTCTCGCACTTACAGATTTCAATCTATTAGCAGCTTACTGTGGGACTTGAGTCTCTCTACATAATTAAGTAAGCCTATAGCGTACTTCACCACGCTCGGTGGAGGAGCTAGTAGTGAATTCAAACGTCTATGTTCTTATGCCTACCGTTGGCTTTCGATATGACATGCAATAGCTGCCTGGATGTGAATTTAACATCCATGAACAGAGTGACAGTCTCATGTTAAATGTTACATATTTCGAAAAAAAAAAAAATTTTTTTGCCTAAAATTTTATAACAACACAATGATATGACGTGGTATTTATTCACATTATTTATATTTTTTTGTAAATTAATAATTTGTGTGACTCCTGTTTCTATATTGTGTGTGACATTGAAGCACATGACATACCACGAACAATTAATATGATAAATAAATATCTGTCATGTACCGACCAGGACTCAATTCAAGAGCTTTCGCTAGGTAAGCAAGATGAAGTACTGAATTTCGGTGCTTCAAAACGTATAAACTA
>DWPT01004958.1:0-12676 GCA_018251895.1 Agathymus mariae mariae | reverse complement strand
CCATAACATGATCTTGATGTGTACCAATTTTCATCAAGATTGGTCAAGCCGTTCTTGAGTTATAAGAAGACATACAGTCAGACAAAAATGAAAAAAATAGTCAAAAATTAATTTTTATTTTTATTGAATCGTGGTTGCACTAAGTAAAACAGGTCCGAAAGCACGAGGTGGTCGTAGAACGGTCATCATCTATAGTCCCGCATAAACATTGTGTTAATTTTATTGTATTTGCTGTAGCTACGTTAGTTATATTTAAGTATATATAAATTAATGTCGTTTTGATTGTTTGGCCCGCGCTGGCGGCCTCCAGTTGTAATGGCCTTGTCCACGTGCTTTTTTGACGTTCTGCACTTTTGACACTACCGACTGACAAAAGTCTTATCAGGCTATCTTAGTAACGCAACCTGTAGATGATATAGAAAAAAAAACATTTACATCTACCAAACTAATCTGTGTGTCAGTTTTGCATGTCCGATATGTGACTAAAGGACCAGACCGATTTTCACGGAATTCTGTGGGGGTTTGAAGTGGTTTACCCGGTAGGACGCGCTTGATTTGATTCCAAGAATATACTGCAGAAATACGTCTGCCACGCCAGCTAGTTTTGATAATTATATATCATAAATAATAATTTACGCTATCAACTTTTACATAATATCATTATGGTGAATGTCGCGCGGTTAAATACGACACTTTTATTTGACAGCTCTCGTTTCGGCGGGAAAATGACGCGGATCGATTACAAACAAGTGTTGTTTGTTATAAATATGATGAGTGTTTGAACTTCGTAAATACGTCGTTGAATTGTCGAGCTTAGGTACTGTACTGTTCGACCTTGCCGCGTAATCTCCGAGATGATCCGCCGGGGCTGGCTTCGGTCGGCGTTAATATAACACAAGTAAACAACACCCGTGTGTGAGCGAACGACGTAACTAACTATTTAGAATCGAACGTAATATAGATCCGGTAGTTAAACAAAAATGTTATGCGGTTTTATAGTCCACGAAGTAAGGTTCGAGGGGTGTATGGGGTAAAAGTGAACAATTCATATTATAATACGCCTAATTACTGGGCGGTTACTGTTTTGTGAACTTCACGAAGCGATTAATGACACGACTTCCCAGAGTGTAACAATTTTTTTGTTGGCATTATTATTTGCGTTACAACACGGTTCGTACGTAGTCCCGGGTGATTTCGGACCTGTTCCTGAATCAACTCATCGCCCGGCCACCTATCACTTGAGAGGCAGTACTCTCTTACTTATCTTCAATCTTCGCCGACAACTCATCAGTGATGCCTTTTACATTACTAATATCCACGGGCGACGGTGACTGATTAATTACATTTCGTCTGCTTGTTTGTTGGCTATTTACAAAAAACAAAAACTAAAAATTATATTTGGATGTTTCTATGAAAAGGGTCGTAGAGACACTTGTATAATAAAAACCTTCGATAATGTTATTAAATTAATGTCCTTTATTATTTTTCACCTTGGAATTAATGCTCGAGTACCGGTCGAAACAAATAGTTACATAGCAGGGACGTTGTGGGGCTCCGTAACTGTAACCGAAACTAACGGATATCCGAAACTGTAACCAAATCCGATAAAATAGCCGAATAATACGATATCGGATAGGGGCAGTCTTGAAGTTTTCGCCGGCCGGACCGATTAACTAGCCGCGTCGTTCTTCACGTTTAGATTTTTTAATTTTTAAGGCTGTTGTTTCTTATACTTAGAAATAAAGTCAAACTTAACAGTTCGTAAATACATTATATACATGTTTTCCAAATCCTAAATCATCTAATATCCGTATTTGAAATTATCTAAAACAATCGGATAACTCAGAATAGTTAAATATCCGTATCCATTATCCAGATTCAAAATTTCTTACACAGAACATTCCTAATATAGAGATTGATATCGTATTTTTCAATATTATTCAGTAGTGTTGATTATTTTAAAGGATTTTTTTATATTCGATTAACTCTTTTAAAGTCACAAAACATTCATCAATCAAAAATAAATATCACACTCTATTTTACTAATTAAAATAGTCGTCAAAATGATCGTCGACGCGAGACATGATCTCTGTATTGCGGGCCCCGTAGCGTAGCACGGCCGTGGAGTGGAGACGATTGAATGTTTCAATGTATTCATTTTTTGTTAGTGAACCTGAACCGGTTAAGTTTATTTGGTCGGTGAGAAGACAACGTGTATTAATAATTGACCACGTCACAATTAAATATCTTTGTGTACCGAGTACATTTGATTGTAACTTAATAAATAAAATCAAAGTGCAATTCATTAAAGCAAAAACACTATTAATTAACTCCATTAAAAAAAACTGCGCTTTGACTTTTCAACTGGTTGAATAATAAGACCGTTATGTTTGCCTTTACGTGTTTTGTATTTTATCTGTTAGCAGATTACGCGAGGGCGAGGGACCTCGCGACAGGGTTACTTATTTACTTGCTTACATCCCGGTTATAAAGGTAGCAGCAGAATGCCTCTCGTATCTTGGTACACTCGAATTGTCGCAGATAAAAATATCGTAAGATGCTCGATAATCTATCTTATAAAATCAAGGTATAACGTGTAATGTTTTGATGATATGTAAAATTAGGAAATGGAAACTAAAATGTTGCTTGGCCAGAGGATATTTTTCTTAATACAAAATGACACGCCTAATTTTCTAATTACAAACTTGAATATCGAAGATTCAACTAAAAAATTTTCACAGTATTATTACGATATCAATAAACACTTGCAACTTTTAAAGAAGGTCGTGATATTGAAGTTGTAGTGTACTGTGTAGGTTCAAAATGAAAACATCAAATACGAGATCTGAGAGTATAGTTTGTCAGTTGGGTTCAGTCAGAGAGGTGTTAACAGTAGTGCATTATTCAATATACATATAAAATCACATGTACACAAATAGCGAACGTTTAAAGATAACGTCCCTAACGATGCTCACTTTTTATTTACAAAGTTGCTGTAATTTGTCTCTGGTGTTATTTCAATGTATAAGAATGTTTCGCTGTCAGATAAATGTTGCACACGAATAACTTATTATTCGGTTCTTGTACCTTTAAATTTAATGTGTTACGGGGTTGGGATGTCACGGAGCTTCATAACCGTAACCGAACCTATCGAATATCCGAAATAAATATATATATCCGTAATCGTGACCGAGTAACAAAAAAGTTAGGATAATTTCGGGTCGGAGCAGAGCCGGCCGAGCCGCGATACACTGGCCGCGTCGTTCTCATTTTAGACAGGTTTTAATTTTTCAATTTTTATGGATTTTATTTCTTTTCTATGATTATAATACCAAATAATTCAAAAAATTTACAAAACGACAAACTATTACTTAGCGAAACATTATATATTTTTTCAATTATATCCTAATCCTAAATCATCTTATATCCGTAACTGAAATTATTCGGAGCTATCGGGTAATCCCAAATAATTTAAATATTATTAATTTATCCTTATACATATCCAGATCCGAAATTTCATATCAATTACACTTTCACTTCAAACGCTACAAGTTCAGGTCAAAGTTCAGTTATAGGATCCTTTCACTGGCTTGAGATTGAAATTGTGAACTCGGTGAGTGTGTCATACTGTGATACATTTTGTACTAGTCGAAGAATTTTTTTTTGCGCCCAGACAAAGGGTAAGTTGTACCTTCCGGAGATGCGTGGGGGAGGTGGTGAATGCTCATGCACACCGGCGGAACCGTCTACATTCCCGGTACCGACTCCCGACAAAACCTAGGGGCCTACCCACCAAACATCACCCGAGGTTGTTGGCTTTGGCTCAAAGTAAACCTTCATCTGGAGCGACTATCCTCAGAGAAGAGGGGGCTAGTCTCGTCGAAGGACATTAAGTGGGCTATTATTTACTGGCTGCTGCTGTTATTCTTTTTAAATTTGTTCTACCTTTATTCAAGTCAAAGACACGTCCAGTTTTTTTGTAATGAAAAGTTGTCAATTGTTACGTGATTTTATTGAATGCATGCCTTTTGTGGTTTGGTGTTCGATGTCGTGCGACCAAAACAGTGAGAATACCGTTACCCCGTCATGTGAACGTGTCTAACAGCGATCGACGTTCTAGTATCGACACGCCCGGCGTCATCACGCGCGTTTCGAACCTGTTCAAGGGCCACCCCGAGCTGATCGTCGGGTTCAACACCTTCCTGCCGCCCGGCTACAAGATCGAGGTGCAGAGCAACGGACAGGTGAGGAGAGATGGTTTTTGTTTTTGGTGTCATGTACGCCTGGTGATGTCACTGTGTATTTGAGAAACGTTACAGTTTGAGACTTCTCTCGAGGAGAAAAGAAAAGCTTTGAAAACGTCTGTAGGACTTTTTTTGTACAAATTAAAAAGAAACCAACAGTCTTACACAAACCGATCTGTTGTCCAGGTGTCGGTGTCAATGCCATCGCCGACCGGCCTCGGGTGTCCGCCGGGCACTCCGGTGGCGGGCGGCGCTCCACCCTCGAGCGGCGGAGGCGTCGTGCTGGGCGTGCACCATCCGCCGCCGCAGCCGCAGCTGGTGCATCTGCTGCCTGTGCCGCAGTGAGTTTTTCTTTTTATCTAATTGGCTACCACTCCCACTGTTCACCATAAATGAATCGTAGAACATTCTAATGCGAGTGTAAGTTAACACGCGAATGTAATATGTTACAAATGTTACTGTGTTCTGGTCGAGTGATGACCGTCGTGTCCCACAGGTCTGTGAGCAGCGCGATAGTCCACAACCTGTCTGTGAACGCGACGCCGCCGAACACTCTGCACCACATATCGCAGGCTCACCAGCAGATTGAAGCGAATGCCATACACCATCCTCACGGTAAGTTACGACTAATGTTGATACACTCACTCCCATGCATTGGGACTGCGTGTACCGGCCGGGGTGGACATACACAGTATGATATCATAAGAACCCACGATGCGAGAACAAACATCTATCCGTCGCATAAGCGTCCGCCCCGGTCGGCAATTAAACCTGGGATCGCTCGCTCGGTAGTCGGGGTCACCACCGACTGGGCTACGGAGTCCTCTTTACACATACTCGCTTACACGAAATAACATTTACTGTGTTCGGTGATGTAATTATTAATATCAAGCTGGAAACATTAGAGAGACCCACAACTAAAGAATGAATATACTGTTCAGATCTTCGGGCACGGGGCTTTTCGATTGGTGGCGTATACTGCCGCCGTGTCCTCAGGTGTTTGTAGTTTAAACATTCCAGAAACAAATTATCACTTTTATAGGTAATTAGTTGGTAGATAATAATATTCGGGTACACTTACTAAAGTAAATATTGTATTGATATTACAGTGTAACAACGTGGAGAAATGATTACTAGGTGTTTGCAATTATAAGGAGACAGTTTCATAGTGGGTCATTAATGTTACGGGAGGCATATTTTATAGATATTTATTTCTCGTTGCCAAAAATCAAATCTAATTTTCTTTATATCAAAACGTAGTGCTACGAGTCCGAGACTCGAGAGAGGTTAGAGGGCTTAAAAAATATATTTATTATTTAATTTTTAAGCGATCGTCTGGATTGGAAGGAGACTGACGGCACTCGGGTGGCGATTGATATGACGCTCAGGAACGCTGATGGTATAGGGATAGGTCACCAGAGAGGGCTGCACGAGCCATCCGTAACTACAATTTTGTTAGAATGTACATTTGCCATAGATTGTGTATGTAATAAAACGCCCGTTTGTCTGTCTGTCCAGGTGCACCCGGTGGAGGCGGCCACCCAGGCGCTGCGGCCGGACAGCCCGTTGAATTCAACCACGCAATAGAATATGTCAACAAGATCAAGGTATAGCACGGAGACTTTTTATGTTTATAGCTGGGTAAATAAACGGACATGGGAATCGGTATCCCGGGACTCATATTGTGAACGGACACGGACCTCAAGTTTTTTAATATTATCTATGTGTTACAAATTGGTTATCGCCCACTTTGGTAAATGAAATTGTTCTGAGGAAACCTACACGACTCATAGTTTTCTATGACGTTCTCAAAGATGTGTGAAGTCTGCAGACTCGCATTGGCCAGCGTGGCAGACAATGGTTTTTAACCCGAACGAACTTTGAACTTTGAACTCGACAATGGAATTTTTGAGCTGCCATTATTAGACAATAGTATTTTTAAGTAACAAAAAAAACTATTAAAATAAGGTTTCGCTTGCATATTTATTACAAATCTCTGATTGCATAACGAATATGTGAATTTTAAATTTGAAAAAGTAGTGGATTCTAGGACAACAGGAAATAATGCAAAGTGCATTTACTCTGGTTAGTTGTATTAGCTTCACTGTCTGAACATAAAAATGCAATTCCTTCCGTATCGACGTTAAAACTATTTTTGACTGATCTCTTCAATTATAAACACTTCGTCTGTCGACTGCAGTTAGTACACTTTTGGCTGTAATAAATTTCCTATGTTAAAAGGTACTAAATTAATTGATACGTTTGGCTTTGGAGTGGAGGATGCAAGGTGAAACTCTGCAACCTAATGTAATTATGTTTAGCCTGATCGCCACGATGGTTATGATGGTGTTAACCAACCACATCGTTCCCTACCACAGTCGCGATTCTCCCGGCAACCGGACAAGTACAAGCGGTTCCTGGAGATCCTGCACGCGTACCAGCGCGGCCATCGAGACGTGAAGGAGCCGCAGGCCAAGCAGCAGACCGAGCAAGAGGTTTACTCACAGGTGAGAGAATGAAGGGGGGGGGACGGTGGGGTAGGGGGGGACGAAAGATGTGTCGTGAATAGCGCCTGTTTAATTAATGTATGTTATTCTCTATATGATTGTAATAGAATCCAGAGTGAATGCGGATAGCAAACGATGGATACCATTGGAGTATTTTGAGCAGATTGTAGATAAATAAAACAGGAGAAAGTAATGAGTTCCAGAATTGATTCCCGGACGTGGCATACATTTATGTGATTGATAAATGTTCGTTCTCGTGTGTGTTTTGTGTGTGTGTTTGTCTGTGATGTCTACGTTCATTAGACCCACAACACAAGAAATTCCTAGCACGGAGATGCTAGTGAGTGAATTTTATTTACTCATGGATTCATTCATACTAATAGAACTTGTGTCGATTGATAAGGTCAAATACAAAAAAGATAGCGTTTTTGTTTAGAAATGAATGTGATGCACATTCTCCACCAATCGATGACTAGCAGAGTGGCGCGGTCGCGCTGGAGGTCTATCCAACAACGATAAGGAACCAGTGGTTCGTCGTGGACAATTAATGTGCTGAAGCCGAGTGGCTGTTCGCTGTTCCCATACATGTAGTTTATTTTCAGTAAAACAAACGGTGTGTTTCACAAATGACAAGGACACCTGGAAAATAATTGTTTCAAAGGATGTGGCGAGAAGTTTCTTCTCAGTGTCGAAGCACTTTTTCTAATCAGCAAAATGTGACCTGCAATATAAAACAGCTAAGTGATTATATGATTGTGAATGTATCTCGTTTTGTCAGGTGGCCAAACTGTTCGAGAACCAAGACGACCTGTTGACCGAGTTCGGTCAGTTCCTGCCGGACGCGAAGGCGGTCACCAAGCCGGCCCACGTTCCCGCACACACTAGATCGCCGCCGCCGCAGGTGATGTCTCAACGATAAAACATACACTGTCATCGTGTAGCATTTATTAGATTCTTTAGTGAGAAAAGTTTCAATAAAGAAAGACAAATTGAGGCACATTTGCTTTAACTGATAATGTAATTGTAAGCTCTTAATTATTGCAACAAATTTTATATAACACTATAGAAACAGCATTTTGTGACTTTAAACGGAATTTTCACTATGGGTATCGTTAATTTTTTATGTAACCGTGTATTATCTTTGTAATAAGTGTATGGTATTACAGTTGTCGCGTACAGAGGCGGAGGGTGAGAGGTTCGCGAGCGGCACGCCACCGCCGCACGCGCCGCACCTGCCGCTACTGCACCACGCGCCGGTTCGTATACACACACAACCGATACCCACACGGACACGCGTCATACGTATCGACAGAGTAAATACATGCGCTTCACACATGAACGTAAACAGACGAACACGACATTCGCACTCGGGTAATAATAGCATAAACAGACGACCTAACGAACAGACAATACATACATACAGAAAGTTTAATAGACTCACAAAGGGTGATTTCCAGATAGAGCATTAGAGAAGGGGGAAGGATAGGTAAATAAATATAAAAGAATAAATAGAGGAGAAAATGGTTTTACATACTGTTATACCTTGCTCCTGTAGGGCACTATGCTGATTCAATACCTTCTGCCTCAACTTTTCTGCAAGTTAGAACTAAGCTTTCAATGAAATACTGACCGTAGGTCTAAGTACGTGGTTCTGGAATCGTTACCAAATTGGGGGTAAAGAGAAAATTGAATCTTTAAAATGGTTGAAAAGATACACTTATCAACTTAACATACAATCGATCCATAAAAACATGACGCGCTAGCCCGCATTGTACCTAACGGCATAATTCGTTGTTCAGATGGCGAAACACACCGCATCGAGCAACGTGCCGCCGTCGCCGGCGCAGCACCACCATCTGAAGAGATCGCCAAGCTTCTCCTCATCTACGCAGATAAGTAAGGGATCCACAGCAATCCATTGTTTCGTTCGATGCAATTATTAAATTTGTATATATACTGTGTAATTTCGTGTTTCCGAACACGACCGACACGTCTGCACGTTTGCCGTGTGTGTTGAAATTAAATCAAGCGTATACATTACTTAGCATTATGTATGGATAGTGACAGCTGTAGTATTTAGGGAAAAATATGTTATCATACTTTCAACTCTGCAAATTGTTTCTTTTTGCACAAGGTGTATGCTTTGTGTATACCTGAACTGTTTTTAAGAAAAATAAATATTTCTAATATACTCTACCCTACAGGTACGGGTGCGCCGCCCCCCAAAAAGGCGCGTGTCTCAGGGCACGCGGGCGGTGCTCCAGCGTTACGTGACGTGTCATTCGCTGAAGCGGCCAAACTCGCTACAGCGCACGACTACAACTTCTTCGACCGTGCGAGGAAAGCGCTGCGGTCGCAACACGTTTACGATAACTTCCTCAGGTGAGTGCATGGATTGAGATGGTGGTGGATATTTAGTTACCATGTTCCATGCACAGTGGATTGGATTCTCGTGGTGTTTGGAATAACGGTTATATGCCACCATACTGGCAGCCAACATATCAATATGGGAATGTAGTATAACAATATGGGAAACTCTGCTATGCATTGTTTAAGGTGTTTCCTTCACCAAAACAAGTTACGATCCTAATCAGCAAATCTTTAAAGAGCCATAGGTGGTTACAGAATTCAAACCACATGAATAGTAAATATGTCATGAGCTCGTATATTAAATCGAAAAACTTGCAGTTATGGCCATAACACACATCCATGCCAACTGCGATATTAGATCATTGTATTAAAAATATAATGGTAAAAGCACAGTGGATGTTTTTTAAACAGGTCTCTAAATATTGTTGCCTGAAGTCCCGACTGACTCGAGCAGTTTTCGCGACGGTGTTGACTCCCCTTACTCGCAACTGCCAGTCCTAATAGTCCTACACAATCTACTTTAGCTTATAGAGCTAAGTCAGGTCCAACATGGAATTCTGTTTCTTTCTCTGAACAAGGATACTACCGTTTTTGATGAGCTATTTATATTTAATTTTCAGTTCAGTTCATTAGTGCAGTGTTGAAAAAAAAATAGTTAACTGCCAGATTTGGTTGTTCTACTTGTAGGAGTTAGTTAATACAATGGGGACGCCCTTACAAATATAACCAGAGCCCTTTCACTTCAGGTGCCTGTTACTGTTCACGAACGAGATTATCTCGTCGTCGGAGCTGGTGTGCGTGACCGGACCATTCCTCTGCCGGCATCCGGAGCTGCAGAAGTGGCTCCATGAGTTTGTGGGACCCGCCGCGTCACCGCCACACACGCCGGCGCCGGCGCCGCTGGCTCCCCTTGCAGACCCGTCACCGGCCCGCAGTGAGTGTGATAGTTTTTATTGGCTGTGTCTAACTACACGTATTTATTTGTGTGTCTGTCTGTTTTTGTGTCTTTTCCAATAGCAAGTAAAGTACAAATAATATGAAGTATACCTATTTTATCATGGTCCTTTGGGCCATATTCGTAATTCGGATTGCTACGATGACGTTATTTTTGTCAGGCTACAACAACTTCGGCACCGGCAGCAGCTCGCTGCTCGGCTACGACCGCGAGCGGCTCGGCTCGGACAGTGGCAAGCCGCGCTACGAGCAGCGCTACGAATCGCGCTACGAAACTATCGGCCCGCTCGGCTCGGCGCTACGCCACGAACGGCCGCAGGGTGATGCCGCTCTCGATATCGGTAAGTCAATATGTTCACCGCACACTTCGAGAGTCTGTTTATATTTCTCTCTGGGCTGTTCATACCAGTGACGGTTGACACGTCCGCGAACTGTATTGTTCTAAATACTCTGAATATTCGTTTACTCTCTGGGCTCAAAGTGCACATCCTTTGCCAAATACCCTGAGTATTTGGCAAAGGATGTGCACATTTCATGACTGGTCTAAATACAATCTTCCCTTTCACACACAATACTTGGGATTTAATACTGTCATACGCCATGCTTATAGATTCGACATAAAGTAAATAAATGTAATATCAATGAATTAGTGACACTGACAATATATTGTTGACAGATCTGACAACATGCAAACGCCTCGGCACGTCGTACTGCGCGCTACCTCGCGAGGCCGCCTCGCGACGTTGTTCGGGGAGGACGCCGTTGTGCAAGGAGGTAATATATTATTAGAACATGTAGGGCCGTCTAGCTTCTCCCTGGTGAGCTCTCAGTTAGATTTACTGAATAAACCACCATCAATACAGCCCATATAATCCCACTGCTGGGCTCGGGCTCCCACTCGCAATGAGCCAAGTGCAGGTTGGCAGACGTCACACACCGTTAAGAACATTATATTGAACTCAGGTGTACAGGTTTCCTCACGATATTTTCAGCCGCCGTGATAATTAACTTACAATATGCAGATATTTTGAAATCTTAGAGGTAACTATAAATATATATGGAAACATAAGTAATACTAATAATAAAAGATGTTCATCACCAAAACTGATAATTTCTAACACTTGGTATTTCAATTGTACGCAAGTAAATACAGATTACACGAGTTTTGTAAGAAATATTTATTTTTCTCCGCAAACACAAAATTTAACATTTTGTGAATTTTTTTGATTTGAAAATCTCCATGTATTTTACTATAAGAAATTCATGGTACTTCACTCGCTATTAATGGCTGTCATGTCGGGCCAATAATGTATATAATTTGTGTATTGTATTAAAATATACTAATATGCTGTGTATTTAAATATTAAACGAGTTACCAGAGGTCTCGAAATTGTTATCTAACAAAGAACAAACGAAGAAGTTGCTATTAAAGCTAAATAGCTATAACGTTAAAAGAATATTTTGATACCAAGGATAATGCCAGAATTTGACGTAGAAATTAACTGAAATTTGAAATATCAAAACTAACGAAGTTTAAATTATAACTTGTAATTAAATATTGTAATTTAATTTAAAATGTACGTGCTATAATTTTGGTTGAATAAGGAACTATTTTGAACCTTTTATAGACCTCTTGTGTAACAAATTCGAAGTAAATAAAGTTTATCTAATCTTATCTAACAGTGCAGACTTAACTATTTTGCATAGTTTGTCTCGCTCTCACATATAGGTGCATTTAGTTTAACGGAATGGGTTTTTTTGCTTTGACAGTATGCAGTTCTGTAATATTTTTATTCTATATTTAAACCTGGTGCTGATATTGACAGAGAATATGTACGTCCTCTTTATCTATTGCAGGTGTTAAACGACACTTGGGTATCTTTTCCGACCTGGAGCGAAGACTCCACCTTCGTGACGTCACGTAAGACCCAGTACGAAGAATACATCTATCGCTGCGAGGATGAAAGGTTTGAGGTAAGTTTTAAGATCGCGTTTAGACAAAAATTGCGGTATGTATGCCTGCTATCTGGAATTTAATTTAAAGATTTTCCCCTCTTTCGTCGATTGATTTTCTGTTTGTTTTTACTGTGTGGTTCCTTATATGCTGTAATATAGATATGACATAGAAGCTGTAAACAAGAGCATTTGTCTCTAAACATTGCATTTATTAAAGTTTAGTATAACCAATAAAATATATATAAAAGCCATGTCACAGTCGCGTGTCTTACAGTATAACAAGTTGCACTTATTCAATTCTTGTAATAAAAAGTTAACTACAACATTGGAGACGTATTTAAAAGATCGAAATCAACTTATTTTCAAGTTATACTGATTACATCTTTTAGCGATATCACAATAATTGTTAAAAATATCCACCGTTTCTCTGTAAACACAAACTAGCACTTGTTTGTTGGCTTGTTGACAAAATGTTTGATTAATTAAGTAGGGCGTGTCTTCTTGCATAAAAAAATATCAGTCTTTTATTATCACATAGAACACTGATACTGCGAGTTTTTGTTATTATGTTTTGTTTATAGATTAATTTCTTTGTGTTTATTTATAGATAAATAATTATTTATATGTTAATTTCTTAATATATAA
>DWPT01004957.1:0-12677 GCA_018251895.1 Agathymus mariae mariae | reverse complement strand
TCATTAACAAAGGATTATAATTAGCCACATTATGGCAGCGACACCAAGCAATGAATTACATACGATCCTAATTTTAATCTTCATATAATATTCAGATTAAAAATATATTACTGGAACAAATAAAAAGCTTCGGAATCGTGGCGACATAAGGAGGAAAGCGGCACTGTCAAAACAAAACGAAAACTGTGTAACTTTCAATTGGATTGGGAAGGTACATCCCACACTGCGACTGGGTGACCCGAGGACAACGGGCCGCAACGCTCTAAATGAATTCGCTTTGTGCTATGGGCGAAGCGTTGAACACAAATGAATTAATACGACATAATAGCACTTTCGTTTCGTCCTGAATAGTGTGGAAGTGGATCGCATCGTTCTAACATATTAAGGCTTACGTTATCCCAAAAATTGAGTTTTTCGAAATATACAGCGCTACTTTGTGTATAAGCCTTGCAGATATTTACTTTTGTTTACAGGCTAAGTTTTCACATGTGAACTTTAAATACAAGTTATTTTTCTTAATACTAGAAATTTATTAAAAATAACTCCAAAAAACCAAAACCCATTGTCCAGCCAGTTAACTAAAATAATATACTATATATTGTTTATTTTGTCCAGTCGCTTGGACGAGTACACTGAAGTTCAATATTTGATCGAGGGATGGTGCAGCGCCCTACCTAACTGATATATTTTGCTTGATATAAACTTATAAAGGGAAAGGAATAATTTAAACTATATGAAATGTACGTACAGTAAAATTACAGTACTACTTAATAGGTAGTTTAGCCTTAACAAAGGTAGTCTAAAATCCACTCGACAACACTGTTTCAATGAAGATTGGTGAAGGGATTAGTGGCCAAGTCGAAACAGATGGACTCAACATTTATTGTACACTAAATTTAATACTACCAAAAATAAACACACCACATACATAATCTGATATATATTAAAAGTTTATCATGAGCATTTTCGTAATTCCCATCGAGGCTTCAAATCTCAAATCTATTCTCGAATTCTTCTAATAATTAATTCGGTTTCCTAACCACGAAAAAATAAAAAAATATAAATAAAAACAATCAAATCATCCAAAATATCCTTGTCCAGTGTTCCTTACACGGAGCCATGTCACAGGCGACCTCCTGAAGGCGGGTCTATAACTTTTACGCCAGTAACACCTTGATAGCGTGCCTGGTATTAAAAATGGACAGTGACGCTAAACTTCCGAGATCAATTTTACTCTCCATTCGCCATCTATCGATCGTGCACTGCTTTCTATCAAAGTCTCTACGTGATAACTTAACCCTATACAGTATCTTTGAGAGAGCCCACTTGTATTGCTAGAGTACTCTAACTGACCTTGCTCGGCGGTCTTCTGCTGAGGCGGATGTTGTTGCGACAGCGGCGAGTCGGGTCGAGTGCGCGCGAGGTGGGGCGGCGGTGCTGCGCCCGCGGCCGGCGCTCCACAGCCCGACGTGAACGAGCGCCGTTGCGGAGATAGCACGATACCCCCGCCGCTCGGCTCGCTCTCCTTGCGTACGCGCTCGCGCGGATCTGCTGAGCGTCGTTCGCGCTCCCGCCCGTACACGCCCTGGGTGTAATACACTTTTATTTAATATATGGCTAAATTGATCGATTTATTCTTATCATTTACTAATCAGTTTACAGATGTCTGGTTACATAAAAATAAAATCGTTCTTAAATCAACGGTGAAATGTGTGTGCAGAGTATGGATTCCAGTGTTAAAGAACCAGTAGTTAATTAGTAGCGCTAATGGTGACCTACCATCACATGGGACATCTGCCCGATTGTCGACTATTAATGAAAACTAACATTTTATTAATGTACCTTATGGTTCTCGTTCGGTGCATCCCCACGCGCACCTCGATCATCTTCATTCGGTGAATCGGAACGTTTCTTCAAAACACTGCAATAGAATAATAGATCTAAAAACTATATTTTTACTACTAAAATATGATACATTAGCTTACCTCTGCGTACGTATGCTTTTCATCTCACCGCATAACATAACAGTTAGAACAAGAAGCAAGTAAATATAACAATATAGTAAATGTCTCACTGCTATCAACTATGACATTTCGTGAGAAAATGACATAAGACTGTAAACACCTTATACAGTAGTAAACTTGATAGGCCTGTAATACTGACTAAACAAAATATAATTTGATTGCGAAATCGATTCTCTCCCTGGCACCCTATAATAT
The DNA here is from genome assembly GCA_018251895.1 of Agathymus mariae mariae. Lineage (NCBI taxonomy): Eukaryota > Metazoa > Arthropoda > Insecta > Lepidoptera > Hesperiidae > Agathymus > Agathymus mariae. Next base: position 10,458 of record DWPT01004957.1, on the reverse strand, counting down.
CGATTTCTTATGCCGATTCGATAAATAAAAAATCATCAATCATCTCACAATACACAATACATGGCTTGCACGGACCTCAAAATTTCTTAGATTGCGCATAACTTATTACATTCAAATACTAAATATTAATTATTATTTGTTTCTGTAAAGAATTGGATTGCCGTTGGATTCATAGGATCCAGGACCGCTCGGAGTTCCGCCAATATGAAAGGTTGATAGATAGATAGATCAGTAAAGGACAACATCACTATAACATTTTCAAATATGTGTGAAGTCTGCCAATCCGTATTTGGTTCATGTGGAAATCCCTTTACCGCTCATATTGTGAAGACACCTGTACCCAGCATCAAAGTAATGTAGTAGTAGCAGTGATGGTGACTCACAGCGCGAGCGCCTCACAACCAGCAAATGCGTTTTCAAGGCCGCGCTTCACCAGCGGCGAGTTGCGCAGCCTGACCAGCTCGTCGCGGGTGTAAGTGAGCGGCCGGCGCGCGGGGCCCATTGCAAGTACCGCTGGATCTCCGCCGCCGCCTCCGCCGCCGCTTTCGTCGAGACCTGCAAAGATTATCGGACATTACGCCATGGACAGTCATAACGTCATTTGAACAAAACAAACAATAATGATGGTGCATTATCTGATCTAAGTTATCAACTTCTATCGCTTAACTTCATATTCATCGTGTTTTGGCTATTGCTACATACATATTTAGGAATACGCAGAATTGCGTCTTAATAAACAACACATACACTCACTCTCTCTCTCTCTCTCTCTCACACACACACACACACACACACACACCCGAACATGTCGACAGCCTAAACAGGAGAAAAACGATTTAAGGGCTATTAATTAAACTGTATACAAATATTCGACTGTGTCATAGATAATCTACTCTTAGAAACAGATGGAACGACTCATATTATCTCTCTCTGCTCTTAACTTTCTCGAACGTAAGCCGAATGTTAAGTTAATAGAATGCAATGATGTTTTAATTTAGCATCAAGTCATACCCTCAAATATAAAAATGCACTGTGTTTTGCATATAATGTTGTCAATATATAATGCCATAAGCACAAAATTTGATATTTTCATGGGTACATTGGCCATGGCCAAGGTACGTCTACGTGAAATTAGTTTAACTTCGTCTGTAATTTTTAGTTAACCTTACTTAATATGTTCTTGTTTTTTTTTGCATGCTGTGTTCACTGTGATTAGAATGGACACACATGTTCTTCTATTCTTTTCTTTCTCTTATTTACTCTCTTTATTGTGTTACATGCAATTTGTGAACCAAATAAATAAAAAATACCCACATATAAACATAATACTTCTCCAATAACATACCGTGAGCTTCATTTTGAATATTAAAATGAATAAACATTAAACGCTGATTAATATTTCGATAAAATACGACGTTGACAAAGACAACAAATTAAAATTGTTTTTTAATAAAAGAACAATGATCTCAAGAGGAAACAAACACTATGAAAACGCAGCAAAAATATTTCATATAACGAGCAAAACAAAAAAGGATAACAGTCTACAAAAACGAAATTCTGATTCTTAATTTGAAATGCACCGTTCAATAACAATAATTATCACTTCGGCATGTCCAATAATGCACTGATATTCAACGCGATATTCGTGACGGCCGGTTCAAAAATGAGAAGGGAAAGGGTACCAAATACATACAAATACATACCCCTCGTTTTGCATCAGGATTAAGAAAGCTTTCGCTCGACGACCAGAGGGTATTTTTAACGATATGTAAATCCATGGATACATTTAACTAGGTCAATGAAAAGATTGAACGGCGTGAAACTGCTCATTGCACTTTTTTAATAGCTAACAAGAGCCTACGGTGATGTTAAATGGCCTTCGCCGTCCATGGATATCCGTAGCACAAAACGCGTCAAAGACTCGTTAACTGCCAAAAATGAAAAGAATGACTGACTTTCAGACATTTCACGGTTGATTTTTAAGCGGGTGGTATTTAGTCTGACAGGTAAAAAATTCTTCCACCATACAATATTACCGTCCGGGTGCCACAGAATTAAACGACCTTCAATAGGATACCTTTTAATTCATCAGGTTGCCTCTCAGGCAGAGTAGGTGAGTGTGGACTGAACGATGTATGAAATATCTTAAACGCTATATGATAAAAACTATTATCACAGTAATTATAGAAGCTAATATTAAGTATTAACATTAGTATGAAAGATTACGCACTGCTCGCATCAATATCTCAGTTACATAAAAGTTGATCTCCAGTAAGGAGAACCTGGTCACGAGACCATTTGCAATTTCTTGAAGATTTACATTTGAAAGTGTTTTTTATATCCTGCTATCGAATAGAAAAATATCGTGTGAACACTTACAGGCGTCCGTGAAAATTCTTCGTAATTTTCTAAAAATGCATGAAATCTGCTTGCGAGGCTTGTGAGATCGCATTAATAATAATATAATATCGCTGAGATGAGTTAAGATAAAGGACAAATAATTAATCAAAACCCATCCAAAGTATCTATCTACCGATGCGAAGCGACTACTATTTAACGTAATAACTAGAACACAATGACGTTGTAAACATAGTAATTTAGAGCGTAGAAATTATAAAAAATATCGTCTAGCTGTAACTTCAGAGTATTGTTTAAAGAGCCTACAGACAAATATCAATTTCATTATTATATTACAGTTACCTACAGCAGAATCATACTGGTAATAATAATATTATCGACTACAGTAACAAGAATTATCAACATCTGAGATTCAAGTGCTATAAGTACTTCCTTTGCATACAATTTCATTAAAGTTTATTATTTATGAAATCGAGTTAACACAAGTGCATAGCATCAAATAAATAGCTATTGATTCTTGTGCTATTCACTAACAAGTAATAACCGAACAAATCCAACCATTCCTTTTTATTCAGTGACACGGCAAGCTTTGTAAGTCTTGTGTCAAAAAGAAGCGATATCATGCCCGATCTGTATTGAATGAAGCTTGGTCGGTGTAACAATCGATGTGTGACAGTGCTAGATATTTTAAGAGACAACTCACGCCAGGATACCCGTTTGGTCCTTTTGGACGGAGGCCCCGCGTGGACTCGTGGCGGGAGCTGCGCTGGTACTCGCCTCAGCGCGCTCTGGTACCGCAACAGGAACGCGTGCACCGCACATTTTATAGGTGACGAGGCCTCTCGATCCACAGCCACGGCGGCCATTTTTCGCGCACGTCGTTTTGCCGCCCGACTACCGGCCCTACGACGCCGCCTGCGACCTCTTTTCGACACATCACTTTGAACGTCCTTACTAGCCATCGTGAAGCAGAGGAACTACGTAAACGTGATACGTCGACAAAATGGCGGCACGAAAAAACTTATAAGCTAAATTTAACTATTCAATAATTAAGAACCGTATTTTTAAAAACCGTAACAAAAACAAATTAACATTAACAAATAAAAACAACAAACACCGTTATAATAATAAATATTGAAAACAAACACAAATAGCCTACTTATGTACTACGGATGTCTGAGAGAAGGATCGACGCGCGTTCCTACGTACGAATACAACCAGAGCCACAAATTACGGTCAAGCGATATAGATGGATATGTAAATAATCGAAGTTTGGAGGAAAACCGTTGGTTTCCACAAAAGTGATCGCGGGAGCCACGCAACAATCGGACACCGTCTCAAAGACTGACATAAGATGGCGGGTGAGGAAGTTCCTCAACAATCTACCCTCGATTTTTTCAATATTTGATGAAGTTTTTTATAAAGAACGAACGGAAAGATTTGAAACAAACCAGGTTTGTCGAAACCCCAGCATAAGGTATACTTCATTTATAGATAGAGGTTATGGTACTAGAGGTAGGAAAGTAATCTTTAATTAGGATTATGAGTTACTATTGAAAGATGTCATTATAATTATACGTGTTATAGGTATCTTCCTTCTACTAAATGAAGAACTACGGATAATAATCATTTTTAATTTAAAGAATATTTAATTTTGTAATATTAAAATCTTGTCATTGATCAACGTGTCAACTTTGACGACTAAACCAAATTAGTTACATGCTAAATTGGTTTTTACCTTTCCCGAAACGAAATATCCCTTGTTTTATTTTATTGTCATGCTGGGGGCTTGAAAGCCAGTACTTTCTTCTTATTTCTTGGCCGACAACGCATCAGTGATGCCTTTGGTGTTGCTAGTGTCCATAGGCGACAGGGACCACTTACCATTAGATAACTCCTCTGCTTGTCAGCTATTTAAAATAAATATATATATATATATGACGCTGTGAAACTATCAGCCAAAAAACATTTCAGTTTTTCGCAAAACAATTGCAATTTCACTTGCTTTTTGAAATACTTGGACATTTTTTGTTATAAAATAATTGCAGCAAAACAGCAAACTCGAATTTTTGATTTCCCGTTGATATTTCTAAATCGGCGTTGAAATTCGTTAGTAAATGTCACCAATATGATAAGAATAAGGTCCACGTTCATTATCAGGTTTTTGTTGATCTCATTATTATATTATGTGGATGCCACTCGGAACACAATACCTAACGCAACAGTTTATACAAAAAAGTGTAATTTAAACCTGTTGGCAATTTTAAATAGATTAATTAATAAAGTGTAAATAAATCCTTTACTTACTTTTCAAAGAAAAATATATTCCCACACAGAAATAGATGTGGATAAGGTCAAATAAATTCTATAAGTCGGCCAAATTTTTCCAGTGATCTTTAAATATAAATAATAATAATTCCACACTTTCTCTCGTTTAAAATATCATATATGCATGAGACACTTATTATAAATCATAATACAGCAATTCACCTTTATAAACGGTCCTCTAAAATAAATAAAAGAGCCAGTTTGCTCTCAGTTCTTTTAATAATAGGATTACAGTCATTGTACATAAATTGTTGGATCCGAAAATTTCATCCCTCGGTTCGGCGATACATAATACATAATGGTCTCCACGGAAGGGATTAATATGCTCTTTCATCGTACAAAATTTTCAAGAAACTTCTCAAACCAACATTAACACACGAAATACAGTTCAAACAATTACCCTACTGACCTTTTATTCAAGTTACATCGAGACTATTATACTTCCGCTATACTCAAAAGATAGGTTCAGTATTAAAAATCATTATTCGTATAAAAAATAATTTACTAATATATAGGTAATAGAACATAACATATAAATGTCGTTCATTTGTTTTAATGGGTAAAAAAAACGCCTGCTTCGAATACTTTACACATTTTATTAATCTTACTTCAGAAAAAAGCGCGACGGCGATTTCTATTGTTTCAAAATGTCTTTTGTTATATACACTTTGTTATACAAGTAAAAGAAATTTCTTATAACTTTCAAGATATGCAAGTTTTTATGTCAATATTTGACAAAGAAAAAGACATCATAATTCACGATCCACAATTGTGGATAATTCATTTCTTAACATCATTCCAGTTTTTTTTTTTTAAATATATAGCTTTACATTGAAGTCCTGTTATTTTAAAATATTCCATTTATTGAACATAATAAAATTAAATACATGGTTTTGGCGAAACTCAATACAGAAGAAGCATTGTATCAGTGACTACTGTGATGTTGTTATAGTGATAAACAGCTTCAAGCAATGGATAAACATGTACGCTAAGGGGAGCACTCACCCTTGACCTTCAAACCCCCTTCCGTACGCCACCCCAATAGATGGATTGAGTTAACTCTAAAGAACTATTAAGTTTACGTTTAGATGCAATTATTCCGAACATTTTAGTTAAAAACGACATGCAGTATTTTACATTACTGTTGTAAATCTAGTAACATAAATAATTTGTCCAAAGGTGCATAGCAGGGATGTTATGTTATGCTACGTAGCCGTTACCGAAACTTGGATTTTCAAAGTAAAAAAATATCCGAAACCGATTCCGATAAAAAAGTTACGAATATTTTTTTATGTTAATATCTGACAAACGAGCAGGCGAGCCAACTGATGGTAAGTGGTCTCCGTCGGCCATGAATATCAGGAAGACCAAAAGTATCACTGTTGCGTTGTCGGCCAGGAAATGAGTAGAAGTTAAGGAAGACAAAAATTTCGGATAGGGGCAAAGTATAAATGAAACATGTTATGACAGGTTTTCGCCGGCTGTGCCGATACACCAGCCGCGTCGCTCTCTTCTTTAGGGAATTGGTATTATTAAGTTTTTAAGACAATTGTTTTTTACCCAGGTCTGGTATCTGGGTCACCAATGTGCCTCTTTGCACGCATCTCCATAGAGTCCAAAGCAGATAGATGACATGTAGCGGCACCTGCCCAGCTGTGACAACAGTACACCACACATGGACATTGGACATAATGAATGGATAAAAGTTAAGATTGGATGAAACTAATCAATCAGTACATTACAAGGATACATTGTGAAAAGTAGTAGTTTTTACGGCATTGAATCTCTCATGATTGGCATTGCTTTATTTGCACACTGCCCAAAGTGTGACATTCGTATGTTCCACCATGGCCTGTCCTATGGACTGTATTTCTTCCCTACTAGCTCTAGCATTCAAAAGGTCTCTCTCTGCTACTCTGCTGTCATCTGCATACCCATAGATACCATACTTGAGCAAATCCTTGATGCAATTCTAATGTTAGTAAGTTTATCGAATGCCTTCAAAACATTGAGAAAAACTGCAAGCACCTCCCTGTTTTTTTCGAGGGTCTCACCGCATAAGTAAATGGCATATGCTAGAAGGTCCCTGGTCATCCAATTCTGGCAAAATAAAAACTATGGGTTGTTGAGACCCAATTATTTATATCAAAAGGAATTTTTTAGTATCAGTCAGGAACAAAACTAGTAGTTTACAATCAACTTGATTAATTTCACACACTTTCTGCTAATATGTATAAATTGCCTAATGAAAGTTAGTTCCTACAAGTATGTGAGAAAATAAGAATTACTTGTACAATTTACATTCAATTAACACAGTTTACTATAGCCTAGTTTGATAATTACTACATACTAAATTTAGGGGCATAAGAACACAGAGAGAGAATTTTGTAGATGAAATTAATAATAATTGGAACTATTCAGGTGAGTAGGTTTTAAAACACAAAAATAATGTTTACGCAGTTGAAATACTAGGTATTTTATTTTTATTTTCTTTTATATTTATGTATCCTCTTCCTAATTATATATCATTGTTAAAATAATGAAATACAAACTATAATATTTCTGACATATACAAATGTTATGTATTTTGATACATAACAGATAATTTAAGATTGTTTCATACATGTCTGGAGGTTTTAATATTGCATTTTATCCAATATCTAGATAAGTTATAATAATATACACCTTAAGCCAAATATGAATTTTTGATTATTGAAATTAGACTTAATTTACCATAGACTTTATATAATAATGTGTATAAGTCACCTTGTTTTCAATTTCACCATTGGAATTAATTGATATGTTAATTTATATTGACAGCATAATATGCAATGATACCGTTAAAAAAATGTCACAACAGGGAACAATAAACTAATAATATAGATTTTTGATGCCTTTATGTTCAGCCTAAAGATTAACTGGAAGAAAGGATTTTAAATGAATTTTAACTTGTGTCAACTTTGTTATGACTTTTTAGTCCAAACTTAATTTATAGTAAATAAAAATGAGCATATTACAATGAATATAAATGACCCACTTCCATCTTACACTTAATTATCCAAAACACATTTGTAAATGAAATGAGTTTCCTACTTATTACCAGAATGCACTTTAAAATATCCTTGCAACTGACATACTAACTCCATTGCTTTTGAGTCTAAAGCTGCAGAAACTGCGATCGAAAGTTGACGTGGTCAACATCAGCATTGCTGATAAAAATTTGGAAAACAAATACTTAAATTAAAAACAAATGAAAAAACAGATAATCATCATAGTTACCTGATTGGTTAGGACCATTCTTCTGGCTTTCCTCTGACGGTTTCTCTTTCAACGCAGGCAGCAATGTAACAGCTGACATAGCTTGGTAATACCACACTAATTCTCAGTCTTCTCTCAATATATTATCTCTACTAAAATTCCAAATAACTATATACAGTATTTACAAACTTGTTCCAGAAATTATTCTATCACCTAAGTATTGTTTATATCACAGACTTTTCGTTTTTCACTAAACAATAAGAATAAAAACGTCCATTTATAATAATATCAATATTTACAAGACTCAAGGTATAATAAACTTATTTACACATTAAAATCTAACTTTTATCAGCTAATTTTACAAATACGCTCTAGCGGTCACAAGATACTCATAACTAAAAGAATTTATCAGTTTTCAATGCAAAAATATATAAAACGTCCGCCATATGCCTTTTGAGAACAGTGCTATGTGGTTAAATTATGTAAACCTGTTTCGCGTCTTTCCGTTATATAGATTTGTTACCATTTTGAATTGTGTGGATTATATCCAGTTGCCACAGTTTACTTTTTTAAGACAAAACGGCGTTGTTAGTTGTAAGAAAAAAGATCTCATTGCAACCTAATCTAATCATACGATACGAGAATAAACACATATAACATTATTTAATACAAATTATTCCGTTTGAATTATCGCTGCAGTTTAATAATTAAATATTTGTATATTTAAATGGTTAATTAAATTTAGACTTTCACTGATTTTTTCTATTCCAGATAATTGATTAGTTCATTATAATTAATACTCAATAACAATACCTTAAATTAATCACATAAATTTCTTACGTATTAACTTCTTGTTAAATCTACGATCGCCTGTTTATATAAAATATTGTGATGCATAAAAAATAGTTAGTAATATTCATATGAGAGCCATCAGAAGAAATATAACCATCTACATTTAACACAAAATTAATCATCGCCATCTCTAATTAATTTCGAATATCAATGTCAATAGATTTTTTAGGTAATGTAAATATATGGTGTTGATCAAATTATGGAATTACTCTGATTTTTTTCCACTAAGTGAATTAAATCAAACCACACGCATACAGGGTATATACTATATATTACAGGAAAATGATTTATGATACGATAGAATGTGAATGGCACACACGAGCAGAAACCCGTGTGATAAGAAAAAATCCCTAACACTTATTATTATAAAATTGGCAATTACTTAATAAAATGCTCATATTTTACAAAAATTACCAATTGTTTTTAAAGAATATGGTAAGGATATACCGATTTTATTATGACATTTGCTTTGTTGTTGCACTTTCACGCTCAAAACAAAATTATTTTTTTATGCACTAGCATATATTTACATTACGAAACGATACTTGTTATCTGTTGTCATTAAGTTAACAGTCACAATGAAACAAAAAAACAGCTCTTAAATCATGTGAAAGAAATAGTTTATTTACTTTATTTGTATAACAAAATTATTTTGGAGGAATCTAATCCTTGATTTCTAACCATGACGTTTACCTTTCTGAAGCATATCTTTAGACCACAGATTACTAATATTCCTAACGGACGTTCTGTCATTCAAGTAATCTCTTAATAATCTCTGGAAGCATGTCAGGCTTAAGTTTTGCATCAATTACTGTATTTTATATCATATGTCATATCATATTATCGAACTATTTATTAAATTATTTTCGAGGTTCGGTGAACAAAAATAGTAGTTTGAAATTCTAAAAGAAAGTTAAAGGCACAATTTGTTATAAGAACAAATTTACAATGCTGTTAGTAAAAGATTTACGATTTCTCCCTAATTTGGTGAGATATAGTTCGACGTTGTCAGCAGAATTTGTTAATCGAAACCCTAGAAATTTAGAGCGTCTTCGAATCGCTAGAAAACCAGATGGCTATCATTTAGATAAACCTGGTCGAAAGTTTTGGCATAAGTAAGGTTCTTATTCTGATATGTTAAAAATTTTCAGCCTATCTTTTAACTGATTATGGATCTGCAAATAAATGTGAACCTACAAAATACAGAAAACTCGTCCTCAAGCCGACCTTTTATAGACTAGGTTTAAGGAAACTAAAAAGGCCGATATGGCTGTGGTAGCAAAGATTTTATATGTCATTTATCTATAATTCTTGTTGTATTCTTCCTTTTTGTATAAATTCTATATCATGATTAAACCCATTTAAAATTTTCTTCAAATTGAAATACCTTAAATTTTAATTTCCAGACTGCAATTAACTAGAAGTAATCGTTTAGTGTCAGCTCAGGTAATACATTTCCTAAATGGTCCTGTTATTGAAGCACGGACATCGGAATGGGCTTTGCGTAAACAGCTATATAGTATGAAGGATACAAGTGCTTATATAAACCTAGGCAGAGTGTTTGCTCAACGATGTCTAGAATGTGGAATCACTGAAATGTTCTGTGATTTGAAGCTTAAAGAAGGTGGCAAGTTTGAAAGATTTCTCCAAGAAGTTGTCCAC
>DWPT01004956.1:0-12678 GCA_018251895.1 Agathymus mariae mariae | reverse complement strand
TTAATAGTTTCAATCAAAACCAATAAAATTTCTCACCGCCAGTAAAACGAGAGCTCAATCATAAGTAGCTACGAAGGGTCTTTGATAATAATATAGGCATGTATGTTATTATAATTATTAGATAAGATTCTAGAGTTACTACTGAAATCAGAATAGGATATTTTAATCTAGAGATCTTAAATTATGATTATGTTATTCTGTCATAGCTTCTATTATTCAATCTGTAATTATTTATAAAGTCATATATAATATTTACACACGCAGATTTATTTATCATGAATGTAACCGCCATTTTATAGATATAAGTAAATAATGTTCATTGTTAATAGGCATTTTTATGTAATTAATAATATACATATATATTTTACAGAGAAAATATTTTTTCCTATCGACTGGCAGTTACGTAGAACTTTATATTCGAGTTTCCAAAAGTGGTCAGTTCTTTAGACAAGATGGGGATAAGGGACACGCCACTGGCAACACCGCCCCGGCCCGAAGACGCCAGGACGGCTACACATTCATATACCCTGTGCGATTTATAATCCACCCGTTTAATTACAACACATCGCTGGTTATAAAGTCCCTTACACCTTTAAACTTTAATTTAGTAATTGTATCTAATTTACCTAACACGCTCCAACTGGCTGATCTCACAAGGCAAAACGATCAAAAACAAAGAAGTGGATGACAAGGTTTATGTCTCAAATATAATTGTGTTCGATCTAGACAGGACAGTTAAGATCTAAGTAGGTCTAACAGTACCAGTGCACTGATACATCATGTCATTGTTCCCCATTAAAATTTATAAGTTTTATTTACAAATAGTTTCATCTGTAGCGTCCGACAATCGGGGGCCGTGGCGAATAATGAAGCTACGACATACCCGATCAGTCGTAACGTGAAACAACCGAATGGGAAATCAAAAAAGGAATGCGGAATGGAAAAAGAAAATAAAGAACAAAAAAGTATTCAATGATAATAATAGTTTAATTATGAAATTAAAAATAAGAATGAAATTAACCACACAAAAGGCTTATCTAAATCTAAAATAAGAAATAAGAAACGACGACACCGACGTCACATTGTAACACGATAATGATATTACACAAAACGATACAGAGACGAGTGGAAACACAACAGTCAGGGGTCGAAGAGTTCGTTACAAACCATGCGCCGTAGCCAAGTGTCTGTCGACTGATATGTCGGCTCGGTAATAACAGGAAGTAAACAAGTACAGCTAATACAATAACAATTACTAGTTAAGAAGCACGACGAAGTTACAAGGGTGCGATGCACAGATATGCACAGATATGCACAGATATGTTCAGGTATGTTTTGTTTGAACGTGAAACGCGCGAAGGACGAACACAAAGACATTCGACCAAACGTTAGGTCCAGTACGAGCCGCGACCGCAGGTTGTACAGACACAAACCGGTTGAACAATACATTGAAAACAACTTTTATATTTTCCAACGCATAACTTTAACTAACAAATTGAAACAATGTTCACTTACAATGAATAAAATTGCATAATATATTGCGCTTAATAAAACTCTCAAATATAATTTAACTGTAACATTTTCATTATTAACTTTTCAATAAATGTTAAGTTTACCTCAATTACTTTTACCTAAAATAACGTGTATTGACTTAAATTTGGCATCTCATCCTAAACACTGATTTATTTATTTATTTTTATCTTTTTAATAATAATTATTAGATATTATACTAAATATTTAAAATACTTCTCTAAACACATAAATCCTTATAATTATCTATAGATAACAATGTTATTGAGAAAGTATTAATTAGGCCACAAAACGCTACACCCATTCAGCCGGTCAAGTCTCTTGTTGGCCACAAGCGAGGGTCGATAAAAGATTAGGTTAGGTTAGATTAGGTCAGACAACCAAACATCGAAGGGAGAACTCGCCGTGCGTGTAGCGTTCTACGCTGTACAGTGGATATGTTACTATCGTTCTGTGATAAGTTTCAATAAACACGCCGAGAACTATGCAGTTCACCCATAGTATTATCGATACAGTCGATCATCACCAGTGCCGCCCCAGACAGACCACCAACCACCCACCACCGGACACCGCACACCGCGATCAACTATCATCTCCAAAACGCCGGCACGGGCGACCGTGCCGCATAGAAAAACATTTTCAAAAACGTGCAAAATATCACCACACCCTGGTCACCTAGCATTATCTAGACCGATAACTACTTACACGTTCTTACACCGTTAATAGTATCCATTAATACAATGTTGTATGATCAATCGATCGATCGATCGACCGATCAATCGAACTCTCTAATAAACCTTACGTTATCGTAATGACAATCTAATTAATTAAATTTTTTTTAGATTACTTTTTCTTACTAAGCTCTAGTTTTTATTCTTACAATCGTACGTGATGTATATTATACAATTTTAAAAAAGTGTAAATATGTGATTTTGACAGCACTATGTTTACTAGAGATAAATTAAACGTTTCCTCATTTGTGACACGCGGAAAAGATATGTTCGCAACGGCGTATAATTCAACACACGACGACGCTGCGTGCTGACGAGTGAACATCATAAATTTAATATAAATCCGAAATCCTTCAAGCGCAAGGACACGCAAATTCACAAACGACATAATTCATCAAGGGAGTCTCTCGAAATCAACGGCAGAGGGCGGTCGCATCGATCTTTCAAATTTACATCAACAAGCCGTCAGATAGAATCGTTCGGAGGTCGTTCGCGTTGTTACGAATGGCATATCTGTATCCTATATATTAAGTCAGGTATCTGTTTCACGCATGCTTTGCCTAATCACATAAACTGGACGATTAACTGAACACTTAAAACTGGTCCTAACGGTCAGCGGAGTAGGTGCCCGGCCGGGAGCGACGGCCGACCGGAATACTTTAAAAATCAACGACATCTCTTCGCAATCTCGCCTCTTCGAACGACGTCTGACCGACTAAAGAGACATCATTTATTTACCGTAAAGTATTTAGAAAAATATTTCTCTTCACAAAGCCTTCTTCGATACCAGGAGTTCAGAAGTTAAAAAGATTGCATTTAACATTACGTAAAATCACCTCACCCACACAGCTTAATCTCTTTCGCATTGGACTAGACGCATTTTCATTTAATTTAAGGAAGGCAAAGACGTGTGAAAACCAATCGAGTCGTCAGCGGGACGGGAAGCGAGAGCGCGACACTTGCAAGTGTACAGTAACCTTTAACTAACACTGCGCCGCCGCGGCGCGGGACGACGCGCGCGATACTAACAGTCGGCGCACGTAAATCGGATCTCGACGATACTTTCACAAACACAGGCGTGGCCTACAATAGCAACAGTGTGGCAATATGTCGGTGATATTACAATGAAAATTATTCTAAAAAATACTTTATTAATATTGGCCACACTGCACGCCTACAGGACTCCCCGATCGACTGACCGAAGTTAAATAAATAATTATTCTATGATTAATTGCTTAGTGAACGTATGCGCGAGCATTTATCATATGTTGTAGCTACCATTAACATAAATTAACATCGAAATAAATGCATCATGTCACTATTATGTCGGCGAACGTAACGTCGTATAAGGTAATTATTCACTAGACGTTAGGCGATAATAGTCGTGATTACGCTAACTAAGAGTTACGATCGACACGATGAATCGATTATTCGATCGTCCAAACGAAACAGATGGAAGAAACGCCAGCTCGAACCGGCCAAGAGACGATTGAAATCTATAATACGCTAATAAAATTGTCTCTATAACTAATATTGCACACACATACACATTTTTAAACGGAGCATTCCAGTTATCTAAACAAACAAAATGTGTATGCGCACAAAACTATAGTACTTACAAAAAAAAAATGCGATAATCGTAAATTGTGCATATTAAAATAGAGCATAAAATATATGTATAAAATATAATCTTATAAGTAATAATAATAACTGTAAATTATATGTGACAGAGTAATAATTTCTTTCCAACACGGTGCTGTGCCGTTGAATATTATGACAATAATAATAATTTGAAGGCTGCAACGAATGTTGAACAATATAACAACCGCAAAGTAAATGAAGCAATGTCTCACATTGCGTTAAGGTACGAGTACAACACACGCGAAACGCCAAATGTAAATAATTCTAGCGCAATCTAATTGCAATCTGTTCACTTGCGTTAAACAATATACTGACGAATCACTGGAAAATACAATAATAATAATAATTCTATTATAAAAATAATAATATGTCGTTTATTAATTAATTAATACGGAATGAATATCACACAAAAGGAATCCTCTCCGATCTAATGTTGAAGACAGTTTACGAATACTCATAGTTACGATACATTTGACTCGTCCAGTCGTCGCGGGGTGTGCGGGTATATCGCAGCCGCCGTTCGACTACGGCAGTCATCTTATAGGTTATGCGGTAATAATACCATAACAATAACGGGTACGATACGTATTCACTAAACAAGTAGAGTAATAGCACTTATGTCTAAACTGTTCCGAGTAAGCGTAATACAGATACATTTAAAAATTTTCAGTCGAGTGAAAATTCTCGAATTGTTTGAGAGGTATACGAAGAAAACGCAGTCGCATCGAAGTCGGTATATTCCGTCCTTGCGGATACTTCACGAACGATGGTAGTGTAAACAATTTTCAAGAATGTTATTTGTTTCAGTGAAGTTTGAATGTTGGACGCGACTATGCATTGTTGTGTGATATTCCGAGGGTGGTATTGATCATTCGTTTAGATGCTCGATTTAGAGAACGACACCCGAAGGTGGTTGGACTCGGAGAGTTGGTAATTGTGCATCTTGATCAGAGCGGCCACGGCGTCGTCGATGGACGGCAGCTGAACGAGCGCCATCTTGCGGTCTTTCCTGAAATTAACAATATAACAATTTATATAATGATGAGGATAACGGTCTATATAGAAAACTTGTAATTTTATATAGAAACTGAAGCCATTCATGAAAATAAATCGGATTTATCCAATTTTGAATTGATTCACACTATGAGTTTTTCATAAACTGGCCAAATCGATTCGCAGCCAAGCGATATGGCCAATCGATAATAATATCAGCCATTTTATGAAATGATCAATCCCACAGTTGGATTACAACTTGTCTATAAAGATTGACGGATATGTCATATTTTATTTATTCTTAAGACGATAAAAATAAAGTGATATTTAATATTTAGCTAAAACATTCTACTGATGAAAATAACATTCAATATTTGTATCTCAATATCAGTCAAATAACTCCCAACATGGGTAATGGGTAAATATGGCACACTAGGTTTCAAATAATATTAGGTACGTATTTGCGACGCCCGCCGCCTCGCTAAGTACGAGGCTACGACTTTAATTATAGACCTGGTCGATTAATTTAATGTTACGAAAGAAGACAAATTTGCGATAATTTATTTAAACTAAAATGCAATATCACAATATGAATTAAATATGTATTTGATTTATTGGGATAATTTATCTTCTTCTTTATTTTTTTCTCTATATTTTCTTTCAAATTTATCTACTTCTGGAATTTTTAAAAAGGATGCTTATGTTGAACTGGAAAAACAATTTACTATATAAATAGAGCTGATTAAGATGTTACTTCAGCCAGATGTTTGATGCTCAAAGTGATATTTTAATTACTTTAGCAATCTCGCAAGAGTTGCTCGACTTGAGTATATTAAAAATATTATTTATATTCCTTGTGCATTTCTAAACGGGCCTTGATAATATTTATTTTAATATTCAAAGGTATATTTGGTCTTTTTACCACCCAGTTCAATCCCGATCGACCGTCGACGAGCACCGTGGCAAAATTCTAATACACATAAATGACAAGGACGTCTGAAAATAATGACGTCACTTGCGCTCAGCTTTGGTATCGTGATTATGCTGGTTTATGGCTGATGTGCTGAAGGGTTGCTTTCGCCGTTTCTTCTCCTTCATGTTATGCCACTTTTCGAACCGGGAGAAGCAAAAAATTACTTGATTAAGTGTATAAATACCTACTACCTAAATGATTGTTTGATTCTAAATTTAAAATTCTGCACTGCGTTACCATGGTGAAGTATGCTCCAAGCCTCAGTTTGGTAGTTCACAGTGCTGTTTACGCACGTCCGTTATATTTGTACAAGAAACCGTTTTGGCGAATAATAATCAATTAAACGAATTAGTAATGTACTTACGGGAAGAACTTGAACGCCTTGATGGTGAACCCACATTTAGTGAACGCCTCCTTGATGTCGTCTTCAGAGACGGTGGCTCTATAAACATAATAATAGAAGGGAACTGAATAAACATAACATACACATTGCCTCTGTGGATTTTTGTTAATGGCAATATAATATTTGAATTATAAGTTAGCTATGTTGGCAACACAATAGAATATTGTTTCAAAAAAGAATATTGTTTCTTAAATAATGTCTTTTGTTAATAGCTAGAAAAATAATGTCAAATGCGCATGCTGCAAAAATAGAATTATACAACTGGAAATAATCCTAATAATATTCAAGTGTCATACGTGTGACAGACACATGCATGTGTGCGACTATACACAGTACAAGACCATCACTAATAGCGGAGATTCGAGAACTGACAATTGGACTCAAACAAAGGTCCTCCCCAGCCAGAAAACATGCGCTCTGTATTTACAATTTTTCACTTTAACTGTCACGTGTACTCACGATTTTCGTGTTTTTCTTTACCGATATTTCTATCGATAAAACATTTGAATCGAAATATCAGTAAAACATTACACGCCAAAAATCGTTAACTCGTCACTGTTAAATGCAAAATATAAATTTAAAATCATGCTGTATGTTCAAGATGCAAAAGCCCATCCACTTTGTTATCGGCTCCCGGCAATGTTCCGTCTTGCTCGTCCTCTCTGCGTTACGGCTATTGTTTTACAAGAACGCTGAGAGACATCAAAATAGTTTCTCTGCACATACATTCCCGCATGAGTACCTATTAAGTATATCTAATGTCACAAACGCGATGGGTAGACGTGAACTATATCTCTCTTCAGGTAACGATTGGTCGGTGGAATTGAACGATTACTCATTGAAACCTTGAAGGGGACAATTGGAAAATGGCGTTAGAAGTATTTTATAACAAATACCGTAAATCGTCGTAAGGTAAAGAGGTGACGTAATACGGGAACATCACGGCTGCCGCCACGTCTGTTATTTGGCCGTTGATCAATAATTCCATGAGACACCAAGTTGTGGCAACAAACGTACCAGAACGCCTCGTTCGGTCGCCGCCGGGCTCTGTATCCACCCGGTTCTTTTGATCATAAGATTTCTTACATACTCGGTGGTGACTGTTATCTTCTTAAAATTTACGGTGAAATCATTTTTCACGTTCACGGAATGTTCAAGAGCTGTTTAACTCGAATTCGAATTCCAAGTTTAATCACTCGCTTCTAGATCCCATATATTTTGATGACACTTAAATTTACTGATGTGTGACAACGGCGACCGACCATCGGGTGCCGACTATAAAAATAAAGAGCGTGCGGCGAAGTATTTTCGATGTTGTTCAGAGAGTCCTGTGAGTCAAATGTAAGACAGTAATAACTTACGGAATGTTGGAGAGGTGCAGTGTGGCGCTGGGCGGGTAAATGTTCTGGTAGTTCTTGCTGCCGGGTTTCTTGAATCTGTGCAACGGGCTCTGGGAGTAGTCCCTGCGATTTGAAGAAAAGTTTTTTGAGATACCCGGTTTCGATCCCGTATGCACATAGACTTATGTACCTACGTTTAATACCTCTATTACCTATTTGCAGACCTGAGAGATCTCCATAACTCAAAGTTGAATGAAACCAGCGTGGTCGAGTATGACCTTCACGCAGCCCAGAATTGAAGATGTTAGGGGTTCGGATAATCAACCAGACTGATGAAATAAAGGAAACCGATGGAAGTTTATTATTGGAATGGTTTATAGATGGGTTGGATGTTTCACCTCGTGAGGCCGGCGTCCGGCTGCCCCTCTTTCGGAAGCTGCACAGTTTGATGTTTGCTCAGCGTCACGCGCATCACCTTGCCGAACACGCGCAGTTTATCCATGTGGGTCATGGCTGGGAATATTAGAATATTACACTTTAATTTAACAAATAATACTATGAATAATCGTAAAAAAAAATTCATGCCGGTCACTTTTGAACTTGTTATTACCAAATAATTATATTGTTCTGGTTAATTCACACCAGAATCATTCCAGCAACGACATACTAATTTCAATGAAGTAAAAAATAATCTTATTCATTTTTGCAAAGTAAAAAATAAACGTTATTCAATAAAAAAAAATCTCATATAACGTATAATTTCGAAAATCCTACATCGTTAATAAATTTCACAGAATTAAAAACAATATTTACAAGAAACCTCGTCGTAACTAAATGTAACAAAAACCTTAAACACGCACCAGTTGTTGCACAAGTGAAACCGTAGAACAAAACCTTCCGTGGTGACAATTACTTATTCAAGAACGTTATTCAGATTTACCACTTCGCGAAATATGAAATGTAAGCAGAGAAAACTTACGTGATACTCGTGTTTCTGAACAAAAAGTGAATTTCACGGCGTATCTCAAACTGTACCTAGACGTGATTACGTTAAGGTCGACAATGAAATGCGGATGCTCACCTAAGTGGGCTTGGTGAGGTTCCGCCATCTGAATTAGGGCTGAATCTTTTTTGTTGTATAGGATCTTCACTCGCTGCACATCGCCGTACACGCCTATATAATAACAAAACACATTAAAAACCGCACGGCGTTCACTCTCAGCTATTCGACAGCCCCAATTTTATTTGTACGTAGCACCTGCTTATGTTTGAATAAAAATATTTTCTATATTCTGGCATGGAATATTTGAAACACAAAGCAGCTATCAACTAAACAATAACAAACAACAATTGAACAGCTAAACACACATAATTTAGTGATCTCTGTAGCCTCAACATTTATCGATGGACAGGATTTAGTAAATAATTATGAGCCTAATATGTAGTTATGTGTGAAACGGGACAGACGGAAAATAATACAAGAAGGAAACAATTCAAAGCTCTAAATTGGTCACGTAAAGCTTCCGATTAATGCTTTAGCGGAAAACAGCGATACACATTCGATTTGACCGCCGTAAGTAAGCGGGTCTCTACAGAACGGACAATAGAATAGAGACTTTTCATTTGTCCACGCAATATTAATATACAAGGGTCTGTTAATACAATATCGACTGTTTCTAAATATATCACAGCAATATCTTAAGTAACTATAAGTATAATACATTTAATATAAATAAAATTATTCATTCAAATTTAAGTCTAAACATGATTTTCCGAGGCTAACAAGTTACACGTAAGTGAAACTACTGCTATAAGTATTTATTTAATATGAATATTATTCGTTATAGTTTTGAGTACGTTAACAGAAAAATATAACACTGAACACTGCTCGTATAAATCTAAAATATCTAACTCACTACATCTATAGTTGTCTGAAACACAAATTGTCACACGAGTTAATATAAGCGTTTAAGAGTGAACTCAGAATGATACATAGTGTTAACAAGCGAAGCTTCGACATAAAGATCTCCGGATACGGTTATCAGTATAGAAATCGAGAATGTTAGCTGACAATTTGTCTTCCAGGCGACAGGGGCTCAGGAACAGTATTAATGTTTTAATATAAAATACGGAATGTATGTGCACACGTACCGAAAAGGGTAAAGAGAGCATCAGGCGTGACCATCTAAAACAATAGGAAAGAGAAAAGAGATAGTATTATAAATAGTCATAAAAGATATTCCGACATTATATCAATAAATAAATTAGCAACTTATTTTAAAGAGTTTAAGTAGAATATATACGAGTAAATATAATAGCCTGTAACGCCGGTTGTATTAGTTCGGACTATTAGTGGCTTGCGACTCGAGTACCCAAAATTGATTAAGAATGCGATGTCACGGACGGCCGTTACTGGCTATTGTGTTAGCGTAATGCATAAATTTGCCAATGAACATTAAACTACCAAACTTACAAAAAAATTTGACTATGATCATTTTATATTTTACAAGATATGTTAATTTCGAATAATGAAAACAGTTGCAAGTAACAACGCTAAAATTTACTCTGTTGCTTACAGTACCTATCTAATTCAATCAATATTTACTGCGTCTACAAAGCTACATCGTTATGATGTTTCGAAGCCTGTCGTTACAGGCTCGGTGGGGAAGGGGGCAAAGTGGTCTATTGAATGAAAAACTATTATTAAATTTTGTTTCATTATGGATACGAACCTCTTCGTTCAGGTGGGATACTAGGAGTACAGTGGCGAGTGGCAATGGGGGCGCGGCGAGGGCGCGTAGGGCTGGAGAAGCTGGTGTCAAAGTGAGGGCTCCGAAGGCAGGCAATCCGACGCCGCCTACTCCTACGCCGTACGGCGAGGCCAGGCCTGAACCCAAACCCAGGAACGGAGGAGCAAGTACTCCGCCACCTAAATAAATATTCAGGATGAAAAATGCGAAATTATACACAATTTAACACAATATACATATCTATTATAAACTAATTCAATTTCTATCAAGATTTTATATCACAGGCCGAAAGGTAATTTTAGTGAATTACACTCCTAAAAGTTCATAGGGGATTATGAATGTCATTTAAATATCTTAAATTTTAACTATTCATATCACCAAAAAAATAACAACTCTCCATCGAAAAACAAAGGTCAATTACATAAGTATATTAATTGATGTCCCAAAACTATTCATTGTTTTGTGATCAACAGCATATACATTACTCTTACGTCATTTTATGCGACAGGCAGATAGCAAACGAGCATGTTCAAAACAATGCCCATATATATTTAAATTCTCCACGGCACAATGAGGATTTATGAAAAGTTATTATTCACTGAGGTAACATTCTGAATTGATCATGGACAATAAACCCAACTAACATGGAACGGTAAATGTAAATACATCGCCTGCGAACAGAGTTCGAGTAATTAAAGATTTAACTAAATACGTAATAAAGGATGTAGTTAACGGTACATTTAACTTAACAACTTCCATTAAAATAAAGCCAAAGACCATAAAGACATTTATCATTTTATTAATATCAAGATTCAAAGTATGCCAAGATGATATAGTTTTAAACTACGAAGAAAATGTTGAATATTAATTACCGCTCAACCCAAGATAAACACTTAATACAGAAGAACAAACGCTAATAATTAAAGTATGTAAAAAAAAATAGGAGAACACACTCAGAGGTAATCTATGCAATTGAAAAATTTGATACTACGCAAGTTTTCATTGACAGTACAACAAAAGTATTAGATACATCACCGATACGATATTCCGTATTTTGATAAAGAACAAAACGCCGTAAAATATGTAAAAAGATTTAAATAATAAATAAATTGAATTGAAGACCACAGGGAATGTGCAAGTAAATATTTGCGCAACTGTAGAATTGCAATATAGAAAAGGAAGAAAATTTCTAGAAAGAAAACATCTAGTCTTATTGGACTCAACAAACAGAGATAACGTTAGCTCAGGTACAATTATTAATTTCAGAGTTTTTTAGTTAGTATTTTTCTCTTTGTGCGAAAATAAGAAGAACGTGAAGAAGGTGTTGATGTGTGCCAAAAATGGTCTGACACTGGGAGTAGAATTGACTAACTCATCCTGGAAGTGAGCGCGTGGGCGATGCGAGCCCGCTGTGACATCAACTCACTGGTCAACAGTTGGTGAGCGTCGCCATCGCCGGACGGCAGCGTGGGATTGGTGTAGTCGCGCGATTTGTCATTGTTGTACTTCACGTTCAGACAAGTCATCTTTGAATAGTCGATGCGCAGGGTGCAGCAACCGTTGTAAATGTTCTGGCCGTCCAGAGCCTGCAACAAGATTCAAGTGGTCATTATTCAGGTATAATATTTTTGAGATTCAATAGAAAATAAAAAGGTCCAATGTCCTGTTTTTAAGCGTGTTTATTTTATATTATTTTAATAAATTGTATTAACAAATATTGCCAATAATCAATAATACAAATCTGTGATTTTAGATTTATATCGTCACGGTCATTGTTCATTGTAAGTGGAACGGGTACTTACGATATTTGTAGTTATCGATCTTTTGACCCAGTTACATAAATCGTGATCACGGCATGACTTTAATCAATCTATCATCATAGTCTTATCCATGTATAATCCATTTATGGTGTAATACATGTGATTGCATTAAAAAATTGGTAGAAAAACAAAAATCGGAATGAAACATAATGGTTGCGAGCGAGCCGGCAAAATTAGTGGATATTTAACAAATCTTAAGAAAAAATGACATCACTCATGTAATAAAAGTACCTACGAGCTATCTAATAGGGAGAAGTTGTAAATGTCACAAACAAAAACACTGACAGCCGTTAGTACGCGCCATTTACAATCTCAGGCCCAGGGATTCCCTTAGAGATCATTTTAAAGAAATTGATATATTAACTATAGCTTCACAATATATTTTAGATAATATTGTGTAGGTACGTTAAAAAATACTCCGATAGTTTTCTTAGGAAGAGTAATGTTCACAATATTAATACTAGGAATAAGGCTAAACTGATTGTTCCAAATTTCAG